>ML778224.1:140869-186005 GCA_009831015.1 Picea engelmannii
CTTTTAACATTAGGGCCGACCTAACACTTTCTTATTTTGTAATTATTTTCTTTAATTATTTTCAGGGCCTACATGTACTTCCTTTTTCAATTCACTTTGTCATCTTCAAAAATTCATTTCTCCTCAACCATGAGGATCCATGTAACGTGCCACATACCACTAGAAACATAATGATGTATAATATCCATTCATGGGTGTTGTATATGCATGTGCATTTTCCTTCATGTCCAAATACCTTTATCAATCTTGCGGTCCAAAACCCATGACTAGGGTTGACATCAATGACAACAATCAATCTTCCAACATCTTCCTGGTTAAGAATTTGGGAATTTCATTACTGCAGTATTCTTCATATTAGAGTATAACTCCATAGATGTAAATATATATATATATATATATATATATATGGAAAAAATTTCACCATTATTTGAGACCTATTCCATTGGATTCATCTCTTCTCCCTTATAACATTCATGCATATCATTTTTTAGAAAACACTTTGACCCCACCTACCCCTTTTCGGTTCCCTCATCCTCATGGCCCATACCCATAGCCAAGACTTGGAAGCTCGCTTCAATACCTTTCAATATAGTCTCACTAAGACCCAACAAGAAGTGAAACAACTCAGTGCCGATGTTGCCGCCATCAATACAACCATGAAGTCCTCAATGGAGGAAATCAAACAAGACCTAACCACCCATATTCAATCTGTATTTTCATCACTCTGCACCAAGCTTCATATCCCTATGGATAAACCTTCCTCTGAATCACCTCCACATACTAAAGGTGAAAATTCCTCTCATTCCCATAACTTTCAGCACCATCACTTTCAACGTGATCTACGCCTTCCATGGGTGGATGTGACCAAATTTTATGGCTCAGACCCCACTGGTTGGGTAACCCAAATGGAACATTATTTCTCTTTATACGAGATTACAGATGACTTGGCCAAACTCTGGTATGGTGTTCTCCATCTAGATCAAGAATGTTGGCAATGGTGGAAATGGAGAGAAACTTCCCTTCAAGGGTATATTGCTTGGACACACTTTGTGGCAGAGCTTTATGAACTCTTTGACACTGACACCAAACATTTGGGCCATTTGAGAAAGTTGAAACAATCAGGAACAATGGAATACTTTATAGTTTCCTTTGAGCGCTTGGCTTTTTGGAAAAAGGGCATGTTTGGTGCCTTTTTCTGAGAGTGTTTTATCAGTGGCCTCAAGGATGAGATTCGGGCCCATGTTCTCATGGATCGACCTCAGATTTGGGTGGATGCTACTAAAAGAGCTAAATAATCACAACAAGTTGTATCTTCTCAAAACCGAAAACCCTCCTTTATCCCTCACCCTAAACTAGTAAATCCCACTACTCCCTCTACTCCACTAAAGATCCAAAAATTGACCAGGGCTGAAATGGATGAACGCCAACTCAAAGGCCTTTGTTATAATTGTGATGAAAAATATTTCCCAGACCACAAGTGTAAGGAACAAAATAGTTTTATGGCCATCTCCGAGGATATTTCAGAAGAGGATTTTGAAACTCCCCTCGTGTCTAAGTCACATGAAACCACTAACATAACCCCTCCCTCAGACCCTCTCAAAATAGAACTAGATATTTCCCTCAATTCTCTCACTGGATTCTCCACTCCCTAAACCCTGAAGCTAGTTGGTTACATCAAGCATTGAAAGGTCATCATTCTGGTTGATAGTGGAAGCACCCATAATTTTATTGATCACCACATTTCCCAAGAAGCTCATTGCTAAATACATGTCGTCAATAATTTCGAAATCATCATTGCCAATGGTGGCTCCATGAAATTTGGAGGGAGTCATGAAAATGTGGGTCTCCAAATTGGTGACTACCACCTTAAATCTCATATGTTTGCTATTGACATGGGCGGTTGTGACATTGTGTTGGGTGCAAACTGGATAAGGACTTTGGGTCCCATTCTCATAGAATTTAAGGAATTAACCATGCAATTCAACCACGAGGGCCACCAATATAATTTCCAAGGCATCACTGTCGACTCACCTGAGATCATCAGTTCCCTTCACATAGAAAAGATGCTCAAAAAAGGTCATTTTGGTGTTATTTCCCAACTCCATGCCATACAAGCAACAAAGACACCTTCGGTGTCACAACACCTCCAAGCCATCCTTTCTAAACATCAAGTAATGGTCTTTTCCACTCCCCAAAGACTCCCTCCCCATGGTTTTCATGATCATTCCATTCCCCTTGTACCTGGAAGCATTCCTCCCAATATCTGTCTGTATCATCACCCCTTTTCCCAAAAAAATGAAATTGAAAAAATGGTCCAGGAACTCCTTAATGCAGGCATTATTTTCCCTAGTATGAGCCCCTACTCTTATCATGTGGTCATGGTCCTAAAGAAAGAAGGTTCTTGGTGAATGTTTCCTAACATTCGTGCCCTCGACAAACTTTCCATTAAAGACAAATTTCCCATTCCTGTCATTAATGACCTCCTGGATGAATTGAGTGGCACCCAATTCTTTAGTAAACTTGATATTCATTTGGGCTACTACCAAATATGTATGAAAGAGGAAGACATCCCCAAGATTTCCTTTAGAAATCATGAGGGCCACTATGAGTTTTTGGTCATGCCCTTTGTCTTGTGTAATGCCCCCTCTACCTTCCAAAGCCTCATGAATCATGTCTTTCATCCTTTTCTCTATCATTTTGTCTTAGTTTTCTTTGATGATATCCTCATATATAGAAAAACCTGGATAGACCATCTTACTCATGTGGATCGAGTTCTCCATCTACTCTCTCAGCACCAAATTTTCCTAAAACAATCTTAATGTGCTTTTGGTGCCTCAGAAGTAGAATACTTGGGTCATCTAGTTGGCAAGGATGGCATTAGTGTGGATCCTAAAAAGATTGAAGCTATGCAAGAATGGCCTCACCCAAAGACTCTCAAAATATTGCATGGATTTCTGGGCTTAAGAGGGTATTATCGCAAGTTTGTTAAGAATTATGGAAAGATTGCAGCACCTCTCACTGCTCTCCTAAAAAAGAACTCTTTCACTTGGACTCCAGTTGTTGCTCAAGCTTTTCAAACCTTCAATATGGCCATGTGCGCCACTCCATTTCTGGCCCTTCCTGATTTCACAAAGACCTTTGTCCTGGAATGTGATTCCTCATGGAAAGGAATTGGTGTTGTCCTTATGCAAGAAAGCTGACGTTTGGCCTTTACCAGGAAGCAACTATCTGAAATAAATATGGGAAAATCATTCTATGAAAAGGAAATGTTTTCTATTCTGCATGCCATTGATCTGTGGCACCCTTATCTATTGGGGCAATGTTTCCAAATTAAGACAGACCATCAAAGCCTCAAGTATTTTCTGTAACAATATATTTCCTCCCCGAAGAAACAAAAATGGGTGACTAAGCTCTTTGGATATGATTATGAGATCATTTACAAGAAATGAAAAGACAATGTGGTTGCAGATGCACTTTCTCGAAAATATGAATATAAAGAATCCCCCTTTTCTCTTTCCTTCATTGTACCAGATTGACTCCAAGCCGTTCGCCGGGAATGGCTACAAGATCCCAAAAGTTCGCATTTGATCCAACAATTGCAGTCCAATGCTCCAGTTTCCCCAGGGTACTCTTGGCTCCATGATGAGCTTTTATACAAAGGTCGTTTTTATTTAAGTAAACAATCAAATCTTAAATCCACAGTACTTTTTGAGCTTCATGCTACACCCACAATGGGGCACTCTGGGTTCACCAAAACCTATGACAGGGTCAAACGTTTTTTTTTTCTGGGATGGTATGAAACAGGACATTCATAATTTTGTCATTGAATGTGATGTATGTCAATGCAACAAGGGAGAAGCATTCAAATCTCCGGGCACACTACAACTACTTCCAATTCCACCTACTATTTGGAAGGATATCTCTATGGATTTTATTACCGGCTTACCCAAATAGGGAAATAAATCAGGCATCATGGTGGTTGTTGATCGCCTTTCCAAGTATGCTCATTTTTGTTCTCTTATACACCCATTTGCAACATCCATGGTGGCTCAAATTTTCATGGATCAGGTCTTCACGCTTCATGGCATGCTGCACTCTATTGTTTATGATCGCGACCCAAATTTCACAAGCAATTTTTGGAAAGAACTATTCAAGCTACAAGGCACCCAATTGCATCTCATCACAGCTTATCATCCCTAGACTGATGGTTAAACAAAAGTTGTCAACAAGTGTTTGGAAACATATTTGAGGTGTTTTGCCTCGAAAAATCCAAATCAGTGGGGTCAATGGTTACCCCTATCTAAATGGTGGTACAACACTTCATACCATACAACTACATGCATGACTCCTTTTGAAGAGGTATATGGACAGAAGCCACCTTTAGTTCTCTCATACTTACCTGGTGTCTCGAACGTCCAGGTGATTGACCAATCACTTACAGTTCAATAGGCTATTCTCCGTACCCTCAAAGAGAATTTGGTCATGGCACATAATCGTATGAAGCAACAAGAAGATCAAGGTCACTTTGAATGTCAATTTGCAGAAGAGGATCAGGTGTTTCTTCGACTGCAACCTTACAAGAAAACTTCCCTCAAGGTCGATCATTGTCAGAAGCTAGTGCCCAAATTTTATGGTCCTTATACCATTCTCAAGCATGTGGGACAAGTAGCCTATTCGTTATATTTTCCCAGTCATTAGAAGCTACATCCTATTTTTCATGTTTCATGCTTAAAGAAGGTGATTGGAACTAAGTGCCAAATTCAAACCAATCTTCCTGAGTTAGCCGAAGACGGATCCATTTGGCTACATACACAAGAATTTTTGGACCAACGTGAGTGTCTCCTGCGCCAAAGAACCATCAAGGAAGTGTTAGTCCAGAGGAAAGATACAACTCCAGCAGATGCCACTTGGGCACTAGCTACCATTCTGCAACAATTTCCACATTTCAAGACTTAAGGAAAATATTGTTTTTAAGGGGGAGGACATGTTAGGGTCCTAACCCGCACATAGGTATAACAATTTATTCGAATGTAATAAAGGTCAATATTAATAAGGCCTTGCAATAAAATAGAATAAGTCGAATGTAAAAAGACCTAATAGAAGATTCTACTTCTAGAAGGATCTTCCTTTAGATGCTTCTTTTGATAGACATATTTAGTATAAATAAAAGTTGAGGGTATGAGAACCCTATATTGGATATTATTGTAACAGAGCTCTGCTCAACTGAAGGTTTCCCCCTCGAAGATGCCCATGAACATTGCTTTTAGAATCACAGTGTTATTTCTGTTGTTATTCTTATATCATTTCAGTGCTATTGTGGTGATTGTTTTGGTTATATTGATGTTAATATGCCATTTATAGCATTTTATTTCTGTTCTACATACTTTTTATATCTGGCATATTACATTTGTCCACAATCCCTTACTAACTAAACCCATTCAATTACCAACTCTAAATTTTTCTATGAATCAATTGTCTTTAATGTCAAATGATGAAAATGGGTTAACTGGTGATATAACATAAGAGATATTATATAGCATTAGTATCGGAAACATTTACATGATTTAAAATGAACCAACTACTCATGAATGTTATCAAATTAAAACATAGCAAAATCATACTTAGCAGACTAAATAATCTTAAGAATGAACCATAAAATCCTTTCATATACTGAAATGTCACTCATAACCCAAAAAAAAAATATAGCTATGATTTCCCTTCCTGATTCTTTGAACAAAGAAGAACTTAATGGAAACTATAATTGTGGAAAACTCGCACCTCTTAGCAAATATTTCAACTAAAAGATTTTTTTTTTGTTATAATGGTACTGAGTTGAAATAAATTTCCAATTCACTCTTCTATAACTTATTTTTATTGTCAAGTAATAGTAATTTTTTAGATATGGAAAATTATGAAATAGAGAATGTATTGATTATTTTTGGATTTCACAACCCTTTGAATCATCTCATAAGATTGGGAACACATATGAATTAATTCATGGAAATAAAATGTTGTTGGGACTATACTGCGTGCCAATCCACATTCCCAAATAGGAACATCGTCTAAATTATCGGTAAAACTTGAAAAAGATAGATTTTGTATTACTTCAGTAGTTTTATTGGGCACTTGGGTTTTGAAAATATCTCGGTATTTATCAACAAATTACCTAAAATATAGGTTTACTAATTATATCTATTGGGAAACTAAAGTATTTTTATTAGGATCAATACTTTAAAAATGTGGAAAACCTTGTCTGATAATATTTTGGAAATTTTCCCCCAAATGGGGTGCCACATTGATCGCATCCAGCCAATGATATTTATTAATCCTGTCACCACCCTCACCTTCATATCTCAAATGGACGACAACATTCAACCCACTTCTATGCAGGCTGGACAATTCCCTCATGCTAGTTTAATGGAGCTCTCAGTGCACCATGGAAGATGGAAGACGATGGGTATGGGAGGAAAGTGAAAGTTCACCTAATCCCTCTTGGTGCCCCTCCATTTCCTCCGAGTATGTTATGGCTCCTCCCACTTGTCTCATATTTCACATTCAGGCTTTTCTCCTATCACTCTCCTATCTCTACACTTTCTCTAACTAAGTCCATTCTAGTTTTCACTCACCGCAATGCCACGAGAGCATGGGAATCCTAAGAGGTTACCTTCTTGGTATATATATTCTTCCAGGTAGCAGCGCATTCGCAAGATTTCCCAAGCTTCTTCGACCTCATTGTTTCACTATGTTAGGGAGAAAACACTACCTCCAATGGCCTATGTAGAGGAGGAAATTCTAGAAGAACTGAATACGGTTCCACTGGATTCCCTCCTATACACAGTCTCAGACCCCCAACACCAGCCTAGTACCAATCACTCTGCCTATGCTACAACATACACCATGGAAGGGGATACTTGTATAATACAGGAAGAAAATCATTTGGTTGACTACCCAATTGAGCCTCCACTGCCCACCTCAGCTCTGGTCCAAGATTCAAAATGTTTTTGCTTCTAGGTGCCAGAACATCTGGAGCTCATATTTGAGATGTGAAGGGACATGATGGAGAAATTCCATAGGAATACTTTACTCAGAAGTAGACTCAACATCCTATTTTAATTTCTCTTGAGCTCACAAATTCAATAGTGTTTCCCGACCCATGCGCAACCATACGTCTTCACTCCTCAAGGAGACACTCAGGGTAGAACAAGTTTTACTGGATCTTTTGATTATTAATCCTATCATCTCTTTGCGCTTATTTTTGCAAAAAAACTGTGAATTTTCCATATTCCTATTTAGATTTTAGGTTGCATGTTCTGTTCATATTTCTTGTTGCATGTTCACACAATTTTGTCTCAATATTATTCTGCCACCTGTTCTGGTTTCCAAATGATTGGCAGAACCGGTGGGGGATTTTTCCTTTTTTTCCAACTAGAACATAAGGGTTCCATTTTTTTCAGTTTCCACTTGTATGGAAGAATAGATGGAAACCCTCCAGGAATGATTTGTTATGTATAATAACAACAATATTTTGGGGAATTAAAAAAATTTTATTTAAAAAAAAAAAAAATACAAATTTTACTAAGGAATGCTTTCCTTTCCATCCTCTATTACAAATGTATTTGAAAATAAAGTTTTTTGAAATACTCGTAATGATTTGATGATAGGGACTATTTGTATCTGACAATCTTGCTAAAATCTTGATTCTACTTTGATTGAGGTTTATCGCATGCAAGAGGTGAATGAATCTGAAGTTGATAGTTTATTATCCCTTGTTTACTCATTTACTAAGTTACAAATCCACTTGTCGCATTTTAATTTACTATTTGTAATTATGCGCCAATGTAACTAACATTTCCAATGACCCAAAATGTTGAAAAATGGTGATTATTAATTAGGGAAAACCATGAGTGGTTTACAATGGTTTGAAATTGTGGTTTTGGACCCCAATCGCAAAATCCCATAACCAATAGTGAGTTAACATGTGAATGGCAGGTGATAAGTGGTTATGGGAGTTTCAAATCAGGTTAACATACCTCTACTTTTTTTATTTTTGTAGATTTAGGAGGTATTCCCACTAGAGGCCAAGGTGCCAGTAATGTGGTAATTTTTGTTGGCACTAGCTTTGACTTTCGTTTTAGTGAATTTAACCTAGAAATGAGGCTAGGGCCTCATGGGAAAGTTGATGGGATTTGTGGGTTTGTGTGGGGTGGCCACATCCACAAAGAGGATTAAAATATTCTAATTAATTGTTGAGTTTAGGAAGGGCTCCTAAACTCACTCATTGGATTCCTATATAAATAAGAGATGTCATTGTGACATTAGATCATTATTGCGGAAGAATGGAGTTGGCATAAGTGATTCTACACTTGTGTCAAGGTGGATTGTTGATCTGAGAAAAAGGAAGTATGCAAAGTGTAGAATCTATCCCAAGAGAGAGGAGAGAAGAAGGTCGCACATGGGAGAAAATTATTTGAACCGTATGTGATTTGTAGGAGGACAAAGCATGTATATATGTAGGTTGCAAAAGTATAAATCACATATAGGGTATACATGACTTGTAGTGGAAAAAATAGTGTATGTATGTGGGTTTCCAGTTGATGAATCATGCATCTATGTTTTTGCGCAAGTGTAGATCCGTACAACTTGATAGGTGACTTCAGTGGGATGTACAAGTGGTCTACAATGATTCTTAGGAAGAGGATATTTTCAGATATTGTTGATGTTTTGTTTTCTTGTTTGTATATTGGAGGAAAAGTTTGTCCTCAGATTTTATGAGTTTTTAGAGGACTAGTTTTGCCCTTAGTTTCGTGACTTCGAGAGGACTATTTTTAGTCCTCATATTTAGGGAATTGGATAAAGTTATCGAACAAAAATATTCTATCTCTAGTGTATTAATGATTCATCTATGATACCGTTGTTTCCGCTGCATATATATTCAGTAAATAATTTCAATGTAAAGTTATTTAGTGATAGTTAGAATGTTAGGAAGCATTTTTCATATCTCAAATTAGTCACATAGAGTTTCATGTGACACTTGACATTGTATTAGTTCTTGGGTGATCCAGATGGATTTCGGTGGTATCCCACCTATTCCAATTGGTTCATTTTGATAGTTTTCCAGTTCGAGAGTTTTTCCTAGTTTTTGAGTCCCTAATTTTCGAGGTCGTTTTGAGGCCCTAACAACATTATTAGGGCTTGCCACTATAAAAATGTGTAAGTATCACCACAAGACAGATGTGTAGTACTCAGATATACCTTTCCAATGGGATATCATGTGCCTAAAATGAAGATTGTATGAAAAAATTACGACCCCGGGAAGTTGATGTACTAACTTACCCAAACGGGGCCCACATGACTTTTGGTGCTTCATCTCCTAGGGTTAGGTTTTTAGATGTATAGGGTTTTTGGAATTCTTGTTTTATTGTGAAAAGGAATTGAGAGCCTCATTGTAATCATATTCTTGTGAATGATCACATCTGTCACATCTCTTCTCAAAGATAAGTCGCCATCATTCTAGCAAGCTTGTTTTCCGCTGCATTTTGCAGTTTCATCTTATTTCCTTATTGAATAGAAACCAATTTTATTGTATATATATTATTTTTTGTTATGAATGTTTTGATAATAAACTGTATTCATTTTGTTATGTTCATAAAATATGGATCAGTGGTATCATAGCGGTCTGATCCTTGATGTTCTTAACGCATGTCCCCAATGAGGTCAGGATACAAAGAATTGGGTATCGAGCATGTTTCTCTTAAGGAAAAAATATCTCACATGCCCAAGAGACCTCTCATGGTGGGAGAAAAGAAAGAATATGGGATAGGAGATCCCTTCAAAATGTTTCTCTAGGAATCCCTCACACAACATAGGAATGATATGATGGATAGTTTTGGGCAAATCCTTCAACAAATACCAACAAGCGACGCATCTTCCTCAAAAAGAGGTGTCTCCCCCTTCAAGGTAAAAATAAACTTCAATATTCCTATATTTGAAGGTCATATAGACACAGATGCTATAGAAAAATGGTTGAATCTGCTAGAAGGGTATTTCTTTGTCCATAACTTCTCGAATGGAGAAAATATTACTTTTGCACTCCTCAAATTTGTTCCCCATTTCAAATATTGGTGGGAAACTTTCTGTGATCAGAAGGAAATAGATAAACCATCATTATTTACAGTCGCAATCACCTAGGATTCCTTCAGGGATGATATTAAAGAACAATACTACCCTTTTGGATGTTATGACGACCTGTGTACAAAATGGACTACATTGTGATGGGAAAGAGACCAAGTAGTGCTCAAGTTCACAAAAATATTCCATAACTTGCATACCAAGTTGGGTATCAAATATTCTAAGTGACATATGGTGCTCAAGTATTGTGTCGGTCTGCATAGATACATCTAGACCAAAATGGATTTTTTGGAAATATCCTCCTTGGGGACAACCTACCAATATGTCGTCAAAATCAAGAAGAAGCTCAAATAAAATACGTGGAAATTTGGGCCTGGGAACCCCTCACATAAAAATCTAGGAAAGGGTCTCCCCAACCTGTAGAAAAAAGGACAGAGAAAAGATGGACCACCTAAGGACAACCAATCTAGGCTGTAAGAAAAGAAGGACACTGGAAAGACAAAGAAAGATATTGGGAAGTGGTGCAACTTCCATAGGAGCCACTGCCATATCACTGTTGATTACTGCTCAAAATATTTGTTGGTGGATGAGGTGAAAGCCTCTGAATCATATGCAAGTTATGACTTTGAGTCATAAATAGAAAGGGGGATATGGACCACTAATGCAAAACCCAATGCTATTGTTTCTACCACCAAGATCTAGCCTGGTGAACAAGATGAGCCAGAGGAAGGCGAGCTCCTTTTTCATTCACATATGTGGGTGAAGGGTACCACACTGCACTTCACCGTTGATAGTAGTATCCAAAATAACCTCATCTCAGCAAAGGCTGTCAAGCGACTCGCCCTGCCTACACCACCGCACCCACAACCTTACACCATCAGATGGATCCACCAAGGAAGTGATAGTTGTGTCAGCCAATAATGTCGCATTTCATATGGAATCAAGCCCTTCAAAGATGAGGTATCGTGTGATGTTTCCCCTCTTGAAGTTTGTAATTTTCTATTGGTCCAACCATATTTATGGAAACTCCATGTTGTATATGAGTCTAGTCCTTGCAGTGTTATTATTACTTTGAACAAGAAATTGTACATGATACCAAAGGTAGTCCCACCTAGTGTTATTTCCTTGATCTTTGCCAACCAATGGAGGAAGGTCATCTCTCAGACGAGGAATTTTGTCTTTTTTGTGATTCACTCTTAGAATGAGAAAAATATCACAACCACATACAGGGTATCCGCAACCGACCTATCCACAAAGCAAAAGAAAGTGGATAAGTTCATGGTAGCATACTCGAATATCTTCTCCTCACCTACTGGGGTACCTCTTCACTGTCAGGACAAGCACCCCATCGATCTGACCCACAATGCACCACTACCCAATGGGCCAATCTACTGTTACTCTCTATTTGAGAATGAGGATATCAAACATAAGATCCAAGAACTAATCCATAAGGGGAACATCCATCTGATATCATCACCTTGCGGGAGCCTAATCATTTTGGTACAAAACAAAGATGGAACCTGATGACTCTGCATTGATTTTCTAGCCCTAAATAAAATTACAGTCAGAAACCGATACCTGATTCCCTGAATCAAAGACCTACTTGATCAGCTCGCAGGGGCCAAACACTTCAGTAAGATTGATCTTAAGTATGGCTACCACCAGGTCCTGATAGAATAGATAGATGTATGGAAGACCAACTTCATGTCAAAGGAATGTATTTTCGAATGGTTGGTCATGCCCTTTGTCTTGATAAATGCTCCAGCCACTTTCATAAGGATGATGGACGATATCCTATGACCATTCACCAATACTTTTGTAGTGGTGTATCTGGATGAAATTCTCATTTACATCAAGACTTGGGCAAAACACTTGCAGCATATTCAACAGGTTCTTCACACCCTGCGACAACATAAGCTATATGGAAACTTGGAAAAAGTATCCTTCGGCATAGACATGGTCCCTTACCTAGGCTACATCATTGATGATCATGGTGTACATGTGGATCTAGCCAAGATCCAAGTAATCTGTGACTATCCAGACCAAATCACACTCACTGAGCTTCAGATCTTCTTAGGACTTTCCAATTTCTACTGTAGGTTCGTGTTGGGATTCTCCCATATTTCATGGGCCCTCCGCAAAGTAACCATGGGTGGTGGTAAGGAAAATTTTGTGTGGGTCCGGTCCCAACAACAAGTGTTTGATGATTTGAAGCAACGCTTGTGCTCAACCCT
This sequence comes from Picea engelmannii, assembly GCA_009831015.1. NCBI lineage: Eukaryota > Viridiplantae > Streptophyta > Pinopsida > Pinales > Pinaceae > Picea > Picea engelmannii. Next base: position 153,232 of record ML778224.1, read on the forward strand.
AGTACTTTCACTACTAGACCTGTAAGAGCCCTTTGAGATTGAGACAAATGCCTTAGACTATGTTGTGGGCACCATTCTCACTCAGCATGACCACCCCATGGCCTATCATAGTGAGACATTATCAGATGATGTTTGTAAGTACCCTAATTACGACAAAGAAATTTACTGCATTGTGAAATCTTATCGCCAATGGAGACATTACATTCTTGGGAAGGAGACAATTATTCACACTCATCATAAGACACTGTAGTTCATAGCCATCAAGGTAAATTTCAAAATTATAGCCATCAAAATTGGTCCACGTACTTGCAACAATTCCACCTCAACAACAATTATAAAATAGGAAGCACTAACTACGCCGTTAATTTCCTCAGTAGAACGCTGGTCACAGAACTTACCACAGTGCTAGACTCTTGTGACCATGAGACCTATGAATACCCCCAACTCTATGAGACAGACCCAGACTTTTCCACCACCTACCAAATATTGGGCGCAAATGCAATTGTCACTAATTTCCATCTTCAGGACGGGTTGCTGTGTCATCTGGGCCATATCTATGTTCCATAAAGTGAGTGAGAAAAGATGATCTAGGAAGAACACTAAATTCAGGTGGCAGGACACTTTGGCATCAAAACAACATTGTAAATGTTGCAAACACATTTCTATTGGACAAAACTTCAATAGGAGGTCAACATGTATACCAAGTCTTGCACTCCCTTCACTATTTCCATACTGACCACTAAGAAACAGGGCATGTACACCACTATGCCTACTTCTGACAAGCCATGGGAATCCATCTCCATGGACTACATGTTGGGACTCCCATCCACAAAGTGAGGAAATGACTGTGTTTTGTGGTTGTTGATCACTTTTCTAAGATGGCGATTTTGGCTTCCTGCAAGAAGAGCATCATAGAAGAAGCCACTACCAAGATCTTCTTTGAACGAGTGGGTACATTTTGGAATCCCAAAAACCATTGTCTCAGATCGGGACAATAAATTTATCATCAAAATTTGGTCGAGCCTCTGGTCACTATTGGACACCAAGCTCGACAAATCCATGACCTTCCAGCCCCAAACAGATGGCCAAACAAAGGTTGTAAACCGAATGATCATGCATATCCTGCACATGTATAGTTCCAAGAACCCTCGCACATGGGATTTTTGGATGTCCATCATAGCTACAAATGAGCCTTGCATAGCTCAACATACCACAACCCCTTTCAGGTGGGGTTGGGATTCCAACCATTGGGTCCCATAGACGTTGCACTACCCCTTGTGGTCACCTCGACTGACTCATCTCCTGCTCCAACTAAAGATGAAAAATCCACCCGGATCATTGAGCATATCCATCACATCCGCCAACAAGTTCATAATATCCTACAGAATTCCAATGACAAGTAAAATCAACGCCATGATCAACACTGAGTGCCACATAAGTTTCAGGTGGGCGACAAAGTTTTGTTTCATTTGTAGAAAGAACGCCTTACTGAACCCCATTGGAAGACCCTCCCACTCCATTATGGGACGTACACCATCACCAAGGCTATTGGTGATAATTATTTTGAGCTCAACATTCCTCCTTTCCTTGGCCTACACCTAGTGTTCAACATGGATCTACTTTGACCTTATTTCCCACCATTATTGGACACTTCAAAGATAGTCGAACAACTGACACCAAAATAGGTCAACCTTGACTTCATAAAATAGGAATCCAATGATCATATTGTGGAAAAAAAGGTCAAGGGCACTCTCCAACAAAGGATCCATATTTATCGAGTTGTCAAAGAAGGACATCTCGTGCACGAAGGCAAGTGGCTCACTTGGGGCCAAACTTAACAAAAATTTCCTTATCTAATGGGGGCACTCAACGCAATGGAGACTGTTTCTTCCTAAGGGGAGAGGATTGATCCATATGGATTTTGGTGGCCTCCCACCTATTCCAACTCGCTCATTTTGGAAATTTTCCATTTCGACATTTTTTCCTACTTTTTGGATCCCTGACTTCCAGGGCCGTTTTGAGGCCCTAAACAATGTTTTTCGGTCTTACCACAGTGAAAATGTGTAGGGATCACCATAGGAAACATGTGTATTCCTCGAATGAACCTTTGCAACAGGATATCGTGCACCTAAAATGAAGATCGTATGCAAAAGTTACGACCCCGGGAAGTTGATGTACTAACTTACCCAAATAGGGCCCACATGACTTTTGGCACTTCATCAACTAGGATTAGTTTTTTGGATGTCTATGGTTTTTGAAATTTCTATTTTATTGTGAAAAGGCATTGAGAGCCTAATTGTAATAATATTCTAGTGAATGAGCACATTCATCACATCTCTTTTGAGAGATAAGCCACCACCATTCTAGCAAGCTTGTCTTCCACTGCATTTTACAGTTTCATCTTATTTCCTTATTGAATAGAAACTAGTTTTATTTTATATCTATTATTTTGTGTTAAGAATATTTTGATAATAATATATATTCATTTTGTTCTTCTCATAAAATATGGATCATTGGGATTTGAAGAGAAGGGGATCAGCTTGAGACACCTTGTTAGATAAAACACTGTAAGATATTGTACTTGTACTTGTTCTTGTTCTTATTCCAAGAAGTTCAATATGGTGAATACATTGAAACTTGAGGATAGGTTGGAAGGGGAAAATAACTTATGAGCTTAGAAGGAAAGTGTTATCATTTAGCTGGAAGAGAATGAACTAAAAAAGTATGTTGAGGATGTGGTTGTAAATCCTACCGATCCACGGGAGTTGATAGCTCATAAGGAGAAGTAATTGAAGGCCAAGAAGGTATTGCTAGAGTTCATGAAGCACCACTTGATTCCTCAAATTTTCGAGAAAGAAACTTTCAAGGATATGTATGATGATTTGGTGTCTCTTTACCAAAACACAAATATTGGCAGGATGCTTCACTTGAAGAATCAACTTAAGATTGTCAGGATGACCAGTGAAGACACAATCATTAGTTATATTATGGAGATTAATCATGTCTAAGATAAGCTCATAAATATTGGCGAGATAGTGCAGGATTATGAGTTGGTGAAAGTAGCATTGAGAGGTCCTCCCTGGTCCTGGGAACCATTTTTGTAGAGGATTTGTACATGAGACAATTTTACATACTTTGACAAACTATGGACAAATTGTATCCAAGAGGAGAACTGAATAGTATCCATAGATGATATGGATTTTGTGGTAAAGAGTAGTAGTGATGAGAACCAGGCCCTTGCATCCTACACTGGGAAGGGAGGAATGGATTCTCCAAATATAAGAGGTTCATCAGAGAGAAGGGCTTCTCCTGAGAGGGTAGCATCTCCATAGTTGAGATGGAAGAAGGATCTTAGTAAGATCATATGTTTTGAGTGTCATGTTTTTGGGCACTATGCTTCATAGTGCCCACACCATAGGGGAAGAGGAAGAAGGAAGTAGGAATCAACAACAAAGGTTGATGAGGCTGAAAATAAGTTCCATAGGGATTTATTGTTGTTCTCATCCCTTTCAGGTACTGTCTCCCACAGGGAGAGATGGTTGGTGGATAAAAGAGCATCTTTCCATATGACAGGTGCTATAGAGTTGCTTGACATTCTCATAGATATTGAATCAAACTTGTCTATGGAGCTTGGTATGGGAGACAAGAATTCAGTACAAGGATCTGGTACTGTATCATTTCGATTGGATTTAGGAGATATATTGAGGGTGTCGAATGTGTTTTGGATGATATAAATTAGGAGGAGTGTCCTCTCAATCTTGAATATTGAGAGGAAGGGATATCATGTATTGTTTCAAGATGGACATGTAGTCCTTATGCCTAGACGATGTAGCTTCATATCAACAGTGGTTCTTTGAGTTAGAGAGGGAAACCTATATAGGATGAGGGGCCAACCTATGATTGTTGTGACCAAAAGGAGCAAAGAGATAGATGAGGAGGAGAAGGTGGCTCCATGAGTAGTGAGGAAGGTGACCCCACTAGTGTTACATGCTCAAAGGGAGCTAGATTTCAGAGGGAGTCAACCCTCAGAATCCAGGAGGGATGAGAATCCTCCCAAGACTATGTAGAGGAAAATGGACAAGGATCATATGCCCCCAGAGGATTTGTAGGCTTAAAGAGAGTCAAGTTTCAAGAGGAGCATACAATATTAGAGTGAGCCTCATCTCATGGAGAGACAGTTGGCTCGGAGGTAGAGATGGTCATCTAGAGGGATTTCTCCCTCATGTTCAATTGGGAGAGAGAAATATTTTAGGACTGACATAAATGTATCATGGGTTGAGGATGCCATACTGGAGCTTCAAAGGAAGGAGGCTTATAGGACGACATCTGAGACCTCCATGGAGGATACACATGTCTCAGTATACTTTGATACAATTTTGTATGAGGAAACCAGTCACAAAGAGAGGGGAGTAGGATTTTCTTTAGTCACATAGGGAGAAAACAGTGAGGCACATTACATAGAAGCATTTTCTTCAGTGATTGAGGATGTGTCTAGTTAGACATTTTTTTCCTCAGTGATCGAGGATGCGACCAGTCAGACAATATTTTTTTCAGTGACCAAGGATGTGTCCATTCAGATAGATTGGACAAAATGATGTGCTTCAATGACCATTGATGAAGATGATCATATAGACTTGAAAATAGTACTTGTGACCATGACAGAGTTCATAGACTCATTTTCCACAATGACAGAGGGAGAAACCAATTTGAAATACTTTTGGAATATATATGAGGTGGTAGATATAGAGCTATACCTATTATTTGCAATAGTAGTGCATCCATATGTTGGTGTATGAGATACCTCCCTCTCTAAGAGTGAGTGTTTATTTTTGTAGCTTCAAGAGGTATTCACATTAGAGGCCAAGGTTCTAGGAATGTGGGAATTTTCGTTTGCACCAGTTTTGATTTTGTTTTAGTGAAATTGGCCTAGAAATGAGGCTAAGGCCTCATCATAAATTTGATGGTATTTGTGGCTTTGTATGAGGTTGAAACACCCGTAAAGAGGATTATAATATTTTGATTAATTGTTGAGTTTAAGAAGGGATCCTAAACTCACTCATTGGACTCCTATATAAAGGAGAGATGTCATTGTGACATTAGATCATCATTGTGGAAGAATGGAGTTGGCATAAGTGAGTCTACACTTGTTCCAAGGAGGATTGGTGATCTCAACAAAGGGAATTATGAAAGGTGGAAAATCTATCCCAAGAGAGAGGAGAAAATAAGGTCATACATGTGAGAAAATGTTTCGTACCATACACGATTTGCAGAAGGATGAAGCCTGTATATAAGCAAGTTGTAGAATGAAAAATCACGTATAGGGTATATGTGACTTGTAGTGGAGAAACCAACATATGTCTATGGGTTTCCAGTTGGTGAATCACGTATCTATGTTTTTGGGTAGCCATATAGGCTAAGAGGTTATGTTAGTAGGTTGTACAGGTGGTGTACAATAGATTATTGAGTAGAAGAGATTTCCAAATATTATTGGGGTTTGGTTATCTTGTTTGTATATTGGAGGACAAGGTTATCCTCAGATTTGGTTATTTTTGAGAGAACTAATCCTATCCTCAGTTTGGTAACATTGAGACGACTAGTTTTGGTCCTTAGATTTCGATAATTGGGAAAATTTACCAAACATCAATATTGTGACTCTTTTGTATTGATGATTCATCTCTCATATTTTTGTTTCTACTGCATATATTTTCAGTCAATAATTTTAGTGTAAAATTGTTCAGTGATAGTTAGATCATTAGGAAGTAATTTTTGGATCTAAAATTAGTCACATAGAGTTGCATATGAAAATTGATAGATTTATAACTCTCGTGGTGAACTACATTGATCGATAAACCTCCATATTCTTGGGTCATATTAAGCACCCGATTAGTTTTCAATTTCTCATCAATAAAACATGTTATAAACCCATGCTTTGTTTTATCTCCCTAATGTAGACACTTGGCAGTTTCTAATTTGGTCTTGACCCAATAATTTTGATGATTCATCTCCTTTTGACTACTTTTGGCTCATTTTTAAAAAAAATTAAGAAACTATCCATTACATGAGTAAAAAATGTTAGAGTTACAACATATAGGATGAACCACAAGTAAGAATTGTGCGGATGTGGGACTATGCAAAACACCCCTCGAAAAAATTATTAGAGTTTCCTGAAAATAGGAATGCCAGAAAATCACATTGTAAAATATGGACAAAACTCTTGGCATAATTGTGGGAAAGAAAGTTGAATGGATAGACTCACAAAGTGTTATAAATTTTATTTATGTGATAGTATGTTGATGTAGAAGAATTCAATATAATTATATGTATGACCACCTAACTGATATGAAAACTAGAGGTCACTATTACAAATCTTTACTCGATTCTATGCCACTCCATTAAAGGCCAAGTTTAAGATCATTTTTATTGAACTTGATTGTGTTTAAAAAGGGTAAATTGAAGTGATTAAGAGGCTTGAATCCAAATTCAAGTGAACTTGGTAAAGAATCTTAATAAATCGCATATGCCATTACTTAATGTATCCAACAACGTAACCGAGGAAATAAGGAAGCATAAGAAATATAAGATTAGCAGTCAACCATAAGGAAAAGGAAATCACCAATTGTAAAAAGAGTTCACCCAGGGTGGGCTATGTCTCTGGGCTCCACTCAACCACGTAGTCCCTTCACTTCTCTTCTTTAAAAGATTCTCTCCTTTACATATAAAAGGGCTATAGTCCCATTCCTGGTGACAACATCAAAGAAGATGTGCTTATGTGTAAAGAGTTGCTTCTCACACCATGTGGAAAATTCTCTCTTGAAATGAGACAATCTCTATGGAAAATCCAAGGAAAAATTCTCACAAAGTTGATTCTCACAACATGTGGTAAGATCTCTCTCGTAATGAGGAAATCTCTATGGATGATCCAAGGGAAAATTTATCATAAGATGTGGCATAATAAGGAATCTTTTGCAATGGGAAACCACTGTCCTCTTTGAATCTACTGATGAGATTAAAGCATTATCATTGGCATTATATTTCTCTCATAATTGATGAGTTTCTTGCAATAGATCAAGTCTTGCTTCCTTGCTGCAGAACTCCACACTCATCAAAATATGTAGCATTCATACACCTTTTTAAACATATCATAAAGAAAACAAATTTTACAAAAGCACCATGCTTACATTGAGTTTTCTGCCATAAGCCTCATGATTGGTTGCTCAGATGAAAAAATGGACGTCGCCATTGCGATCATGGTGCAAAATCATGTAAGAATGATTGTCAAATCATCGCAAACGGATGAAGTCACTGTCAAGCCCCAGCTGGGCTCTCTATCTCGTAAATCATGCCTCGAGTCCTGCATTAATTACCACTCTAGATTGGTTTTTGTACCTGTATGGACTCTAGGTGCACACATCCCCTCCTGAGTGATGGAAAAATAGGCGTTTAAAAAATATTGTGTGAGGTGGATTTAACAACTCCTCCCATTGGTGAATTGGTTAAGCCCTAAGTTAAAATTTGTATATGGTTTGGGGGATATGAGGGTTAAACACTGTGGATGCCCCCTTTCTCTTTTATACTTGGTTGAAACCAATATAACCATTGATTATATTTACACCCACATCATATCCAAACTGTGTTATTTACCTCCAATAAGATGGGACGGTTGCACGAAATGCCACCTTTGCTCGCATCAGTTCCAATTTGATGTGTGCATGGATTTTGGGGGGGTATACGATCATTTATTTTGGTGGATGTTTTTGAAAATGGAGGTTTGTTGGCTAGGAGATAAGACATGATGTTGGGTTTGGCCATCGACCGGTCAGAGGCCAACCTATTTTTTTTAATTTTGATTTTTGGCCTATAGCCCACATTGGGCATCTTGGGGCTGCCACATGGTGCCTTGTGATTGGGCCATGTGGTGCCATGTGATAGGTTTTCCTCTTTCCATTCATGCATTTACCCACCTACCACACATCGCCCTTCTAGACTATTATGTAGATGCTACTTTTCACTTTGTGTGTGGGCCATGTGGTGACATGTCAAGCTTCCACTTGTCACTATGTATGGTTTCCATGTGGTGGCTCCTGGGTGGTGCCACATGGTGTCACCTAGGTGTGCCATGTGGCACTTACCAATTGGCCCATGTGGCCGCCAAAAAAATCAAAACTTCCTACCACATTTCATCTCCTCAGGCTACCATGTCATCATGTTGAAGTCACCATGTACGACCAATTGCACATATGTTGATGTCACCCTTTGACATTGACTTGGTTGACTGCATCTTTGATCAACCATAACTTATTCGTTCTAGCTCCGTTTGACGAGTCATTTACGCCATTGGAAACATTGAGAAGAGATTTTTGACTTAGTCCATCTTTCATCAAATTCCAAACACTTTTATTTTTGGTCCTTCTGGATCCACCTGGATCATTCCTCCCCACTAAAGGAATTTTGGACACAAAAAGTGTACAACACGAGATCATACACGTCTCTCTAACTTACAAAAGAACCCATACCCTTTTTCCAACTCAACAAAAGGCCTAAAATATCACTATGTTCCATGAATAAGTGGTGTTATACATCTCATCACTTTTACAAAAATCTCCCTTCTATGGGGTCTTATAAGAAACAAGTGATTTACAATAATGGTCATTATCAACTAACTCAAAAAAAAATTCCATCCTTTCAGTCATCAATACCAATGGATCCTTCTTCTCGAGTTGTCTCTTTTTCGGTAGTTGGCCTTCTTCCAGTTGTTGGATTCCTTTCTGAGCTGCTTCATCTGTTTAACCCTTCACGAGTGTTGGTCCAACCTTATTGTTCTTATTGGAAAATAGATCTAGATGGAGCTTCCAACTGGTGGCTTCATGATGTCCACCCTTGTTCCAATGGGTGCAATGGTTTTTTCCTCTTCCAGGTTTTCTTTCCCTTAATTTTCTCCTCATGTGGAGAAGGGTCTTCATGTCTTGTATTCTTCCTGGTTTCCATAACCTTCCTATACAAAGCCATTCTTTTTCAACACATGAAAACAACACGGTTTTTCATACGACAAAACATCCATGGTTTTCTATGCCATAAACTTTGTTGATCATTTCCAATTTTCTTATAATCAAAAGGAACATTTTAATAATGAGACTTTTTATACCTTGTTTAGTTGTATCTGGTGTTGGTCTAGTGAGGATAAATTTCCTCAATTGCTCCTTTATGATGCTCATCTCCCCTTAGATATGACTCATGATCACAAATATCTAAATGATATGATATGCTCTCAACCTGCATTGATTTGGTCTTGTCACTTGAAGACTCGCTTGCTTCTAAGGTTTTGGATTTGTTTTCATCAGTGGTCTTGGAGCATTCTCCAACCTCTTCTTTGACATAGCCCAATCCTGCATGTTGAGGTAATTCCACCACTCCAATGGGATGCATAATGCCTCGGTCGTTGTCTCTGTTAGAATATATTATATTCCTTCGAAGGTAATAATGTATTTGTATTATGTCGAAAGTTGTCCACAATCTTATGTAAAAGAGTATAAAACAAATATCCCATATTTATTATGGAATAGTTTACTCTTGGTAGGAATATTATATAAAGAGACGATAAAAAGGAGAATTATATTATCCCACATGCAATATGTGAGAGTAATTCCTCCATATCTCTTTTTATATAATAATGCCAAGAGTGTCTCTTAAGACATAACATGTGATCATCATCTTCTTCTCTCGAGCATTCTTCTATATTTTTATGGGGTAATTATGGAGTTGTTCCTTTATAAGATTGAAGGAGATTTCAGGAGATAATATAAGACAACCTTCCTATGGACGTAGCCCAATTGGGTGAACCACATATATCTGTTGTATTTTTTTTCCTTTTCTCTTTCTGTTCTTATTATGTTTGATATGTTGTTGCATTCATAGATAGGAGGTTAGTTTAGTTATCTTTCTATACTTGTGATTTATCACATGGTATCAAATCTTGGTGGCTATGATATACCACCTTCTATAGTTTTATCCAACATGGTTATCTTCATATTTTATTTTGGGCACTACTATTTTTTGTAGATTTTCCATCAATTCTAGTAACCATTAGGCTTCTCTTCAGCTCTGGGCATGATTCTATATGTATGAGTTTTTTTTTAAATCCCTTAACCCTATTTTTTATGTTTTTTTCAGTTTCTTGAATTTTTTTTGTATATATATATGAAAATTTGATTCTCCTCAAGGAGATATATCTCTCGGTTATTCAGATTTAGTGTTTTGTTTTAGATCTAGTTTGTTTTTGTAGGAAAAATTGAGGTTGCAACTTTCAGATGCCATACTTAAACTTTTGGTGCAAAGTATGAAGAAAACAATTACATATCTGAGATCCTCGTGAGAAAATACACGTTTTGAAAAAAAATCATCTGATTTTCTGTCCAGAAAGCAGAGATATCACTGATTTAAAATCAATTGTTTTTCAGAAATTTTTGTACGGAAAGAAATATTACAGAGATGATATATTTTAATAGAATATCCAAATTTATATTCAGCCTATGATGATGGATGCAGAATGACCATGTCATTTGCATGAATATATTATAATATAAATTCTAAGCCATATTGATCGCGTTATGATCATTTCAACTTTTCAGCTCAAAACTCTTGATCTACTTTAAATATTGAAAAAAACAAATGTAAGATATTTTTAGTTTAGTCATTTTTTCTTAGCTTGTCTATTATTTGCATTAGGGTTTATCTTTTGTTAAGTTTTTCATCACAATTAATTCAAAAGTAGTTTATGTTCATGAACTTGTTTGTTCTAACTATCTTGCATGGAAGAGAAAAATGATTGATGTTCTCAGGATCAAGAATCTCTCGAGGTTGGTTAATGGTGAACACAAGAATCTCACTGATGTTAAAGATCTGGTTATTTGGGAAACAATATGTGATCAAGCAAGAGGTTTCATTGGAAAAATGATATCAGATAGTCTTTAAGTAAGTATTGATGTAGAAGACATCTCGATTGAGGTATGGAAAATTCTTACTTCTCTATTTTATAAATCTGATGATGTATCTTCTTATTACCTAGAAAAGAAAATCCATGAGCTAGATCCTAATATTTTTGATAGGATAAGACTCTATTTTGTTAAAATGAAAACCTTAAATGAAAAATTAAACAATTTTGGTAAAGATTATAAGAAGACCGATACTGCATTAATCATTCTTGTAGAACATAAATTTCCATTTTTGTTTGACATGTTCATCCAAACTAGAAATAGAGTTATTGAAATTTCTAAACATACCACGAAACCTAGTTTTGATGAATTTTGTAAAGGGTTGATAAATTAGCAAGAAATGTTGATTGTTTCAGGTCAATTACCTTCTCATAAATATCTAATGGTACATAATAATAAGAATCCTAAGAAACATTTTCAGCCTAATACTAAAGGTTCATGTTCACACTCTTCAACTAATAATTCTGGTAATGTGTTACACATCAAAATTACTCACTTCAGTAGTGTCACAAGTGTCATCATTAGAAGTGTAGAAAGTGTTTCTTTTTAGCCATAACTGTCGCAAGTTTTGCAGGCATCATACTGTCATCTCGCCTATGTCATGTCTCTAACGACATTACAGGGACACTTAAGACACCTTCAAAGACTGGTTTAAGGAATAGAAATCATTTGATCAAGAGTACAAAGTATTTTCCATGAAGAAAAATACTTAAAAATGCTTTTTGGAGAGAAACGCTCCCCTACCCACTGTCAGGGAGTGCCAACACTCCCTACCCTCCTTTGGGGAAGCATTGTAGCACCCTGTACACCCTTCGGGGGGAGCGCTAGGTTTTTCTCAAGGAATTTTTGGCAGTGATCCCCTACCCACTGTTAGGGAGTGCCAATGCTCCCTGGCCTTCTTTGGGGGAGCATTGCAACGTTCTGTGCACCGTTTTGGGGGAGCGATGGCCTGTTTGAGCAAATTTTGGGTTGTTGAGGAGACTCAGGGAAAAATACCCCTTATCTTGGAAATCAGTTGGATTTGAATCTGAGGTGAAGGCTACATCTTAGGGAGGATCCACAACTGATGGAGAAAGATCCTCAACCTATCCCAATAATCTCTAAGGTGGTTGGGCCTCTCCAAGATTATATAAGGAGGGCTTCTCATGGTAAAAAGCATATGGCATATTAGAGGCATGAAACTTATGATATCATAAGGGAGATTTATCAGTGAAAGAATATTCATTTTCATGGTGGATTATTTGAGAAAGAGGCTGGAAAAAGAGAGCTTGGTGAAGCTGCTACATCTACATCATGGTTGTAAGCACTTTGATTTTTTTTTATTAATATACATATGTGTTTGGTATATTTCTTTCAAGGTTGTGTTTATTCTACATGAAATTGTCTATATTAGATAGATCTGGTTTCAATCTAATATTAGTAGAATAAGAAGCTTGTTCTGTCTTTGTTTGATTTGCAGGCCTTATCGAGGAGCTTGGGATCAAAGCTCAACTCGGACAGTGCAAGAATAAACTACGTTAAAAAGGTACAACTTTCTTCGTCTTCTCTATAAATTAGTTTAGCTATGCTTAAAAGGATGCCAGTGACCAATGTTAGCACCCTTTATGTCTTGGTCTTAGGATTCTAGAATATCCAGGAGGAAATCCACTTGTCTGCAGGGGGATTATACTGTAACATAAATTGGCGACTCCATTGGGGAAGGAATCCTATTTGTATTTTCTTGGTTTGTCCCTTCCCTTTTTACCATCTTTCATATCATTTTTACCATTTGTTCATCATCCATTAGCCTTCTCTTGCCTTCACTAGCAATTTCACCAATTTTCATGCATTCTTGGTGAGTTTTTGCATGGTTTTTGGCTCTTTTTATGAGTTTATGGGAGGACCAACGCTCCCATGTAGGCCATACCAAAGAACTAGTGCTCCCCTACAGTGTCTTAGGGAGCATTGCAACACTCTGTGCACCCTTTTGGGGGAGCACTAGTCTCTGTTTTGAGAGTTTTTGCCTTCTTTTGCTCATTCTTTTACAACCTATTTTGCAGAGCTCTTTACCCAGAGTCTATGGTTGGTTTCTAAAGTTGTTTGGATTGGTTTTTGATGGTTTTTTATTCTTATCACTCCCTCTTGTCTTTATTGGAGCTTGAAACCTTTTTCAGAAATGTGAAATTGCCTTTTCTAGTTGCTTGTTTTGTCAGGACAGTTTTGAGTGATTTCTCTTTCTCCCTATATTTTCTTGGATTATTCTCTTCATTTTATTTGTGTTCCTTGAATGCTTGATTGGTTGTAGAATCCCTGATGGTGTTATTGCTTGTTAGAAAAAGTTTCTACTTTTTTTTATTTCATACCTCACTTCCTTGAGTGCATGCTTTGTTTGTATCCCTTTTGCTTCGTGTCTTTTGCATCTGCATAGGACTCTTTCTCGTGATTGAAAGTAGTGGAGAATTGAAGGTTTTGTATTTAATTTGTGTATACATCATAATCAAACAAATAACATATATGCATTCAAGTGTTTGGGTATTGAGACTAGATTGCATTTGAAGTAGAAGAATTGCATGTTTTTTGGCATTTTGGGACATTGTGCACGTGGAATGATGAATGTTTCTCCTTCTTGTTTCATAGATTTCATCGAAATGAAAAGATTGTGTCTTCATCTCTTTGAATAAATTTCGAGTCAGTTAAAACACCATATTGTCAACACCACTTTCCTTTTGAGTAACAACATCCTTAAAAATAAAGCGCTAAACTAAAAATTGATTAGACATTTTTATATTTTATTGTAGCAAACCTACATCAAATTAGTTGTAGGGATTTGGAATAGGTGTGAAAGATAAATTTTTGAAGCTACAAACAAACATAGAATCTTGTGTTAGGGAGTGGTGAAATCCAATTGCTACATTTTATCCTAGGAAACCATTCTCACACAAGGGTCAAACCTGAGGTCGCACTAAGACTGGCAGAGTTACTCACCCTCCTTTGTTGGTCTTGCTGTAGAGATTGAGCATATTATGGGGGTCTCTTTAAGGTATACCAACAATGATGAGTGGAATCCTTTCAAGTTGATTTCGGGTCAGATACCCTGCCCTTGTGCGTGGATTGGACTGTCAATTGTTTCCCCAGGAATCATTATTGTAGTTGGTAACCTTAGTGGCCTATATCTTTAGGGTATTTACACAAGGTGACTGTGGAGGGGTAAGTCTTCACGGTACTTGGAATCAATGTTGGCCAAACTCATTCAGGCTCCTTGGAGGGTATACCCACGATTATGCGTGGGAGCTTGCACCAAGGCGTAAGTCTATTAAGCAGGTCATCAACGTAACTTTTCCACTCGCTCTATCTCAGCCCCTTCTTACTTTGTTCTTGGGACATTGGATTTCATCACCAACTAGTGTGCTCATTGTGAGAAGGTTTTGTTTGCTTGTTTGGTTACTAGATTTTTTGCGTGTGTTGTTTGTTCTACCTAGCATAATCTAGGTTGGATCTTTATTTATTATGGCGTCAGTTCCCAGAATGACCAATGAAGGAACCCCTTTGCCAGGGGAAACCTTTGTTTTTCCTTCTTACAAAAACATTGGTCCTCCTTACAGAAACATTGGTCCTCCTTACATCGCTACTTTGAGCCTTCCAGGTCTCATAATTGGGTTACCGGTATGGTTGTTTTCCAATTTAAAGAGAAGAAAAGTGAAGATGAAAGTAAGTACAAAAGGAATACATACAAAGAAGAGTACATTCTTCAAATCACCACCATTATAATCCTTTTCATAAGGATTTCAGGACTTTTGCATTTGTATTTCTATTAGATTTAGAACATTACATTGAAGATCAAAATTCCTATACTTCTTCCCACCCCCCTTTACATAAAATATTCAATATATATAGAAATCTAAGGCTACACTTAGCTTCTAGGGGTCGAACTAATACATCCTAAAGTTATGGATTTGGTTTCTTTCAAGGAGAACAACAACCACTACAAGATTTACCAAAAATAGAACACCCGATTTGCCAATCATAACATAACTAAAATATCATTTACAATAATAGATCCTTGAGAAAAATTCAATCATGTAGTTGTGATGAGTCATCATGTGCACTGTTGCACAACCCTATCACCCTTGTGCAACAAATTTTGGTTATTGTTGCGCAAGTTTTGGCTACATCATTTGCGTAGAGACTTCGCGTAATGAATCTTCATGCTGAGGTTGTGTTGACGGGAAAATTTGGCATGCCATCAACTCGAAGAATAGATCTGGTCCAGGGTTGTCTAAATAACCCAATCCGTTTGGTGTAACCTATTCTGATGGGTTTAATGGTTCTGTTAGCCTACTAAATTCCTAAAAATAATAAAATAAATGAAACTAACTTAAAATGTATGATTCTAACAAATGATATATTACTGACTAATGTTTATTAAAAAGAAATGTGAATATAAACAATCTATATACAGGTTACAAGGTTTGCATGAAATCTTGCGAAAACGATTGTTTGATAAGGTTTCTGAATCAAATATTAACAACACTTCTTTTTGGCTTTTTTTTAAAGATATTAAACAAATAAATACTAAATGAATACGATTGAAACAATGACACAAAAACAGTCAAAGCTAATTAATGTAATCATTGTTTCATTCATAAACAACTCTAAATAAAAGAAAAGAATGCATCTACTAACCTCTAACTGATTAGTCAACTGAGTTTATCTTCCTGTGTTGTATGAGCTCCTACCTGTATTGTTGTTAAGGGAAACCTATAACAGAACAATACTAGCACTTCCAGAATACATTCAAAGAATTATTTGATATTGGAGTAAATTAATAACAACAGAAAGACATCTAATTAAAAATACAGTGATCTTATGATGATCAATATTTAAGAATGAGAGAAAACTCAGATCTGAATATTGATGTTATCCAACATTTAACATTAAGAATAAATTCAAAAATGATCAAATGATAGATCAATCACACATAAAAAATGGAATAAGAAATTATGGACAACATATAACATTTAACAGTATGAAAACACCATATGATGACAAGCTAAAGCTAAAATCAACCATAATAACATTCTCATAATGCAATAGTAATGAAAGAATGAAATGCAATAAGCATCACACAGGTCTAAACTCAAAGATGAATTACTTTCCCATATTGTTTCTCAAAATCACATGCTCATATTGTGGTCCAAAAGGAATTTTTGAGATAATAGACTCTTAAAGATTGAAAAAATTAATACATAAATGATAGCAATTAACCATGTATTGATAAAAAAGACTAAAACTAATTTAAATCAATGCATAATCAATTATTCAAAGAATATGAAGTTATTATAATGAAAGAAAAAACATTTTACTCATAGAACAAAAGCCATGAAGCAACCTGGAATTCCATATTCTTCTTGAAAATACTCGTCCATTCTCTCAAAGATTTCAACCATCCGTTACTCCATTTGAAAAGAAAAAAAAGTTTGCAAAACAAATAATATACAAAAGAGAAAGGATAAAAATCCTCCTCTCAATTTCTTGGATCTCTTTGACATTTTATACAAACTTCTTCGTAGGTAAAATGACATATTTAATTGGAAGCCGATAAAATGCATGAGCAATCGCACATGGTAAAGGAAGACCAGACCATAACGGTCTTCACAAGTAATAAATTGTTTTAAAATCGCTAATAAACCATGCCATCTAACCTTGAGTAGGGATACCTAAATACCTTTGTCGCATCATTCAATTTTTCTGGAGGTGACGAAGAGACTCCAGGGTACTTCATCCAACTTTGAATTTTTAAACCATTTTTTACTAGTGAGAGGGTGCCCTATTGCTTCACTCAGAAATTATTTGGTGATTTCCAACTGAATATCACCTACCTTGGCTCTGCATCCATCAAATGTAAGGGAAAATTCTTTTTCCACCCACAATTTATACCCCTAGAACTTTTGAATGGACATATCCCACCCCTGGCTCTTCAAATCCTCGCTTGCATCATCATATAGCAACAAAGTTTGGGAGCCGTTTGGTGCAAATCAGATGGGAGGGGCCATGAGGGTTTGAACAAATGGTAAGAGGAGTGACCCAAAATAACTGCGGGATTAAGAGGTAGTAGCAACAGAGACAAGTCTAAGCTAATAACAAAGGAGCAAAAATAGCAATCACACCAGCGCAACCATAATATAAGCATAGGGGTTACGAAAATAGGGCATTTCTGGTGATGAACGTTTTTGATACAGAGCATAACACCATACCTTGATCTGTCATGAGAGGCCTATCAATACAAACTTCCAGCTAAAATGAAGGATAGGGTACGATCATAGCGTGTTTAATTCCTATGACAAGTAATGGGTATATTTGATTTGCAAAGGTTAAAAAATGGATATGTTTTTGTAAACCAAAGACAATTGATTCTTGGTGTATTTACAAAGGATCCAAAATAAAATCTTACAATCCAAGAGAAACTCAAAATAAGTATTTCATTGATATATGATAAGCTCAAAGAAAAACAAAATTCATGAAAAGAGATGTAAGCACATTGACCCTTTTAAAGACCAAGCCTTAAATAAAATTGCAATATGATTTTATGTTTTAATGTTTGATTCATGCTTTCAGTCATGAATCGAGCATGAAAACGCAAGATAAAAGTAAATATGAACAATCAAAACATCCCTTTTACAACCAAATAGTCACCTTCAAATAGAAATATTTACAGGATGAGGCATAGGCAGCTACAAGAATTGTCATTTGTCACTTGAAAAAACAAAAATCATTGTAGGGCTGCCAACAATGGAGACTTATTGGGAGAAACAATTATCTTTGCATCACCGACGAGCTCATGTTATTACTACTTAGAATTTTTATAGATCAAAGAATAACTGAAGGACATCAAGCATCTCAATCAAATTCCAACAATAACCATACAGTCCAGCTTTAGATACCTTTCTCCCAAATGAAATCTGGTGACAAATTTTAATTACAAGAGAAACGATATTTATACTAATGGCTATGATACTGTTGACAGGGCCACTGCTGCCAGCAGGCATCTATAGACTCAACATGGATGTCAATTATACCACTCTGATTCCTCTACCCTATTCAATAATTTTCAGTACAAATGAAGGGTATTTATGATTAATATCAAAACTTATTCCTGATAATTTTCTTGAACCCGACATTGCTTCGCTGCCAGCGGGCCTATTCAGTACCCCGACAAATTTGTATTGGCATCATGCATGCATTTACCCTCTTCCAGCAAACCTGTTTAGCATCTCGACGGGTTTATAGACACTTCCCACAACTCTCTAGAAATTATTTATAATCTGACATAAATCTAATGATATTCAAAAGAGTGAGGTGATGCTTGAAAATTCTAGTTTTCAGAACACTTAATATTTTCCATCCTTTAATTTTCCGATTGGTAACCTTCATTATGATCTGAAATTGGTTTTATGATTGAAAATAATTCTTTGAGGACAGGAAGTCATACTTGAGTTTCTTTATTTAAAATCAGGGACAATGTAAAGAGCTTTAATGATGGTCGTGTTTTCTCATAATTATAAAGTGAAACCATGCAACCTATTATGAACAAAAAACTTCTTGAGCTAGTCCGCGTTTCAGGAATTTACAACACTGATGCTCTGACAGACCTTGATTGTTGCTTCATAATGATTCATTTTGGTTTCCCTTCATGAACTAAAAGGTGACACATGCATGGTTTAAACAGAAAGCAGTGAAAACAAACAAAATGAAAAGAACCAAAAACCACAAAACAAAAATAAATCAAAACAGAAAAGTTATGTACAACGGTGGATCTGGAATTTATCAGGAAAAATACCTCTTGAGAGCTTGGCCATTCATCGGGAAGGTGGCTGGCTATCCCTCCAAACTTTGTAGATGGAAGGAGCTGGGACCTAATTTTTCAGCGATTACAAAAGGCCCCAACCATAGGTTCTGGAACTTGTCATGTTCCCCTATTCCTTCGTGAGGTTTATCCCACTTGAGAACCAAATCTCCTACCTCAAAGTTTCTATCCGAAGAAAAGTTTGAAACAAACCATCCTTTCACAATCTTTCGATGTTGATCCAGTCTCTCTTTTGCTTGTGCTCTCACTTCTTCTAGTTTCAATAAGGCACTAATTTGACTTTCAAGAGGAGGGAATTCCTCTTCCTAAACTTTCTATGATAATTGCATAGAGGGAAGAAGAACATGAGGAGGGAGAATTGATTCTCTTATGTAGACAAGGAAGAAAGGGGAATTACCAACAGAAGTTTTTGGTGTCACCCTGTGAGCCCAAAGTGCATTAAAACACGCATTGTGCCAATTTTTGTGGTTTTCAAAAACTGTCCTTTTGATGATTTTTATCAAATTTGTATCCATTGATTCTGCTACGCCATTTCCTTGGGGGTAATAGTTGGTAGAATACTTAAGTTTGATCCCTCTCTCCAAAGAAAAATCACTCATATCGAGGGATGAAAAGTAAGAAGCATTATCAAATACCAAACATTCAGGAATGCCGAATCTAGTAATGATATTCATGTCAAGGAAAGATATCACCTGATTAGTGTTTACCACTTTCAGCGATGCAGCCTCAGAGAATCTGGTAAAATAATCCATTGTTGTAATGATGTATTTATGATTCTATGAAGAAGTGGGGTTAATTGTCCCTATGATGTCGAGACCCCACTGTTGAAAAGGTGAATCGACTGAAACAAGTTGCAAAGGGAATGATGCCTTTTTTACTCATCCAACAACCTTTTGGTAGATTATGCATTTACGACATAACACATGGGCATATTTGAACAACGTGGGACAATAGTACCCAGCTCTTAATACCTTGTGAGTAGTGGTGTCTCCACCGAATTTCTCTCCAGCTTCACCTGCATCCAATTCAGATAATACTTTCTCGGCTTCATCTCTTTCCAAACAACACATGAGAACACTATCAAACTTCTTACAGAATAATACATTATTTACCAACTAGAAAGGTGCAGATTTTAGTCTTAATGCTCTTCTCTTTTTTGGATAGAGATGGCGAGGATCAAAAACATGTGTTAAATAAAACTTAATATCATCAAACCAAGAATTAACAACAACTTGTGTACAACAGATCTGATTTTCACTATGATGATTTACAATGAAGACATCAATTTGACTCTGTCATTCTTCAACTGAATCATCCAGTAGTTTGTATAGGCCTTGACCTCTGAAAATTTGTGTAGGGGTTATTTTGAGGTCATAATCTTGTAACGATGTCATCTAGTTTTCCTGTTTTCACCCAATTCCTTTTGTACTAACAAGTTTCTAATAGCAGGATAAGATACAATGACTTTAGTTCTGGATTTCTGCAAATATGATCGGAAATGTTTCACTGCTTTGAAAACTGCATAATCTTGTTGACCTATAGCTAGGTAGTTAATATCTGCTCCTTTGAAAGATGATCTCATGAAGGAAATGGGGATTTCATTTCTTTCAACATTCTTTTGGTTCAACACAACAACATAAGTTTGGTTGGAGGTGAAAGTGTAAAGATTCAAATCTTGTGAGAAATTAGGACTCATCAAGGAAGGGGATTCCACTATGGATTTTTTGATGGAATAAAAGGTTTGATTTTCCTGTGGTCCCCAACGATATTGAACATCCTTTTTAATTAAATTTTTCAATGGCCTTACCATTTCCGAGAAACTTGGGACAAACCTTCTGACAAAATTAATTTGGCCTAAAAACGATTGCATAGATGTTTTGGAGGAGGGGGAAGGAAGTTTGGCAATGGATTGAGTTCTCTCGAGATCGATGATCATCGCGTCACTGGATACTATGAACCCAAGAAGTTTTCCTTGTTCCACTGCAAATATTGACTTCTTAGGGTTGAGATATATACCGTGCTTGCAGCATCATTCTAGGACAGACCTAAGGTGAGACAAGTGAATTTTCTTGTTTTTGGAGAAAACAGTAACGCCATCAAGATAGACCACTACAGATTGATTTATGAGACCATGAAAAGAAATATCCATTGCTCTCTGGAAAGTGGCCCTGACATTTGTAAGCCCAAAAGGCATCTTCCTATAGGCATAAGTGCCCCATGGGGTACAAAAAGTGGTTTTTAACTGGTCTGGTGAAGACATGAGGACCTGGTTGTATCCCGAAAAACCGTCTAGAAGTGATAGTCTTTCAGAACTAGATACATGTGGAAGAATTTGTTCCATTGGAGGAACAAGATAATTGTCTTTGTCAGATGCTCAGTTTGAGTTACGAAAATCGACACAGATTCGAATTTCGCCACTTTTCTTCCTTACAGGAACTAGATTAGACACCCATTGTGTGTGTCTCACTGGGAAGATTATCTTCACATTAAACAATTTATTTATTTCTTTCTTGATAGTTGGTTCCAACTTAGGGTGCATTTTTCTCATATTATGCTGAAAAGGTTGATTCAGGGGTTTCATGGGGATGATATGGTGTATTATATTAGGGTCAAAAAAATTTAA
Organism: Picea engelmannii; assembly: GCA_009831015.1. Classification (NCBI taxonomy): domain Eukaryota; kingdom Viridiplantae; phylum Streptophyta; class Pinopsida; order Pinales; family Pinaceae; genus Picea; species Picea engelmannii. Next base: position 174,686 of record ML778224.1, read on the forward strand.
ATCATCATATGTCCATGCGAAGACATCCTTGAATTCTTTAAATAGTTTTATAAAAGCGGTCTGTTCTTGCTCGGAGCATCCCAGTCCCTAGATTTATCGTTTCATGAGTCAAGGAAGAACTGTTCATTTTGCAATTTACTGACCCTATGAATTTATCATGCAAATCATAAAACTTCTCTAGTCTTACCATGGATTTAGGAATAGAGTTTACCAGATCAGATGTCGATTTGGGAGATCTAGGCTCTGATATTACAGTGAAATTGTAGAGATTTTCATCATGAGTGCCTTCATCGATAATTGCACCTTGGAAAGTGTCCTCCATATGAAAAAAATTGATGATCTACTGATCATCATTGAACACTCTCCAATTAGTGATGTTGTTTGGGATTGATGGTTTGAACAATAACTCAATCAAAAATGTATTTGGAGAAAGACCTTCTGCGGGAAAATTTTTAGAAGCGACGTTAGCCAATAAGTCAGCCTCAGAAACTTAATCTAGGAATGGAATTGATGATAAATGATGAAAAATTGTGCATTAGATTCCATACCTCAGTTGGTAACTTTTCAGGTGTGGTGATAGGAAATGTATGGAATTTCTTACCTGCCTGACCACAATTTATGAATCACCAAATACCATTAAGTTCCTTACGTCCATATCTACATCGTTCCTGAGTCCTTGCAAAAGTGCCTCATCTTCGGCGGTGTTGTTAGTCAATTCAAACTCTAATCGACAGGCGATGAAAGTTTTATTACCTGCTGGGTCGATGAGTACACATCCTACACCAACTCCTTCTTTGGATTTGGATCCATCGAAGTAAAGTGACCATATCTTAGCTTCGTTGGCAGTGTTTGGCACATTCGAAAAAGCCACGGACTGAGTACATGTCATGAGCTCTGATTGTTTCTTCGGATCGGTGATGGGGGAAGTTTCGGCCATGAAGTTACCGAAGAAGGTATTCATTCCCTGCATTTCAAGTGAATTAGTGGAAGCAGTAAATGGTTCATTTTCATCATTCATATCTGTCATGGTGTGCTTGAGATAACATTCATGGTTAATCCTAATTTTGTTTAGTAGTCCATTTTCTGGCAGCCATAAATGCGACCAATCTATTGCAAAGTAACCATGTAGTTGCTCGGACCAATTCCTACTCAAAAGTAAACCATAGACTTCGGGGATGTCAACAACAATGATGTCAATAATCTGGTGAACCTTAGGATTAGAAGATAACCTAACGAGGGCATTCTTTAGTTCACCAATTACCTTAACATTCGTTTGATCGAGTTGAATGATTTTAAGACTAGAAAGTTGAACTTCTGCATTAATTTTTTGGCAAATGGATAAAGGCATCACATTCGATGATGTGGCAGAATCTACCATGCAATTATGTACATTTGTATTAAAAATTTCAAAAGTTAACAAGAAAGGGGGGACATTTTTTTGAGTATTAACAACAGAATTCTGTTGATTTTTAGCCTCCATCCCTAAAACTAATTTATCTACATTTGATACAGTTTTTTCAGTGAGATCCATTTTATCTGGGGATTCAAGTGTCGTTTTAGTATGGATGTTTTGAGCAGTTTTAGAACTAATTTCTGCAACTTTCTTACCATTCAAATTGTTGTTTTTACTACTTTTTGCGATGTTCTGAAGCATTTTCTACAAAAGAAGAGGAAATTTCAAAAGTTTGTAAAAAAAATATTAGCCCTGAGATTTTTAAGGTCTTCAATCAAATCATTTTCTAAAACTAAGGCTGCTAAATTTTGTTTTGTTTCAGCTTGTTTCAATTGTTTCAGGGGCACATTATTACTCATTTCGGAAGAGGGTTTACTCTGTGTTTTTTTTCTGGTGTTTTAAGGATGGATAGTTTCAAAATTTGATTGAAAAATACTGTCGGAGAAATGCCCGAAGATATTGGGAGATGACTCCTCTTCTTCAAGTATTTCTTCTTCGACTATGTCTTCCAAACTTTCAGGAGGGACCAAGTTATCATGTGCTTCAGGGATAGTTTGCAGAGCGTATTGTAATCTTTCAAAATTTAGACCTTCAGGGGTCGGATTTGGGTGGTTGGAGGGAAAAGGATTTTTGAAAGGAAGTTTAAAACTTCCTTTGCTTAAGGATGCTTCTTCGGCCAATCTCTTCAAGTCTACGAATTGATTCGATAACTTTTGGACAACCTTTTGCAAATTTTCTAAGTCTGAAGTTTCTGATTGGGTTTTGGTTTGGGGAGGCCTAGTAAGAATTTGTATTTTCTTTTTAGAAGATGGGTTTATTTCTTCCTCATTACTAAGATTATATTTGAATCTCAAAATATCTTTTTCGATTTGGCTTGCCTCCTCGAAGGCTTCTAGTAATGTGGACTTCTTAGATCTTTTAACCCAAATTTCTATATTTTTATTTAGAGCTTTAGTGTAATATGATACAATAAGGCTTTTCGCGGGCATTGAATCAGTGGGAATTTAGTTTTTTAACGTGAGGAACCTTTGGTTAAAATATTTTACTTTCTCCTTAGGGTTCATTTTTAAGCTAAAAATCTCCATAACCAAGACTTCAAGAGATTTATCATCTCTGAACTTCTCTAAGAAACACGTTTTGAATCTGTCCCAAGATACAATGGTGTGAGGTTTTTGAGCGAAATAACATGTAGAGGCATTTACCTCAAATGTGTAAGAAAAAATTCTACATACTACATATTCATGTTCTACACTTCAGAGTCTAATGGGTAACATGAATTTCTTTATGTGAACTTCGGCGAATTTCTTAGAATATGGATCGAACTTAGGTAACCATTTCTCCAGGTGTTTTGGTAAAGGGTGTTGGGGTCCAGGTACAACCACAACATCTTGATCAAGCCATGGTCTGGCGGGATTGTTTTGGTTTTCCATGGGTGTAGGTGGTGTCGAAGGCTGAGATGGTTCAGATGATGAACTGACTTCATCAGATGACTCTTCTCCCAAAGAGGATGGAGATGAATGAGGTGGGGAAGGTGGAATACCAAATCCCCCATCTCCAAGAGTAGGTGTATTGGTAGGATTGATAGTATTGTCTCCTAGAGGGTTTAAAACTAGACCATTGTCTTCAAGTTGTTCTTTGATATCAGAGAAATCTAAGGGTTGATTCAATGGCCTACTAGGTTGTCTGATAGGGGCCAAAGAACTATGTGTCCTTAAGAGTGACTGATGAACAATTTATTGTACATCGGCCCCTTGAGGGTTTGGTGTTACTAGCTCAATGAGAATCTGGGGATGTTCGTTCAAGGTAGTTGTTGTTTCAGAAATAACGTTTTTGTCAGAATGAATCTGTGTTACTATAGGGGGGCGAGTGTGTGGGGGTGGAGTCTTGTGACTTCCACGTGCCATCAATTGTATTCAGGCCCTCCTTCTAGAGCCATTTGTTGACGGGAAAATTTGACATGTCGTCAACTAGAAGAATAGATCTGGTTCGAGGTTGTCTAAATAACCCAAGTTGTTTGGTGTAACCTATTCTGATGGGTTTAATTGCTCCGTTAGCCAAATAAAGTCCTAAAAATAATAAAAGAAATGAAACTAACCTAAAATCTATGATTCTAACAAATGATATATTACTGACTAATGTTTATTAAAAAGAACTATGAATATAAACAATCTATATACAGGTTACAAGGTTTGCATGAAATCATGCGAAAATGATTGTTTGATAAGGTTTCTGAATCAAATATGAACAATATTTTTTTTTTTTTTTAAGATATTAAACAAATAAATACTAAATGAATACGATTGAAGTGACACAAAAATAGTCAAAGCTAATTAAAGTAATCAGTGTTTCATTCATAAACAACTCTAAATAAAAGAAAATAATGCATCTACTAACCTCTAACTGATCAGTCAACTGAGTTTATCTGCCTGTGTTGAATGAGCTCCTACTTGTACTGTTGTTAAGGGAAACCTATAATAGAACAATACTAGCACTTCCAGAATACATTCAAAGAAGTATTTGATATTGGAGTAAATTAATAACAACAGAAAGACATCTAATTAAAAATCCAGTGATCTTAGGATGATGAATATTTAAGAATCAGAGAAAACTTAGATCTGAATATTGATGTTATCCAACATTTAACATTAAGAATAAATTCAAAAATGATCAAATGATAAATCAATCACACATAAAAAATGGAATAAGAAATTATGTACAACATATAACATTTAACAGTATGAAAACACCATATGATGACAAGCTAAAGCTAAAATAAACCATAATAATACTCTCATAATAAAACAATAATGAAAGAACGAAATGGAATAAGCATCAAATAGGTCTAAAGCCAAAGATGAATTTATTTCCCATATTCTTTCTCAAAATCACATGCTCATATTGTGGTCCAAAAGGAATTTTTGAGATAATAGACTCTTAAAGATTGAAAAAATTAATACATAAATGATAGAAATTAACCATGTATTGATAAAAAAGACTAAAGATAATTAAAATCAATGCATAATCAATTATTTAAAGAATATGAAGATATTATAATGAAAGAAAAACCATTTTTCTCACATAACAAAAGCCATTAAGCAACCTGGAATTCCATATTCTTCTTGAAAATACTCGTCCATTCTCTCAAAGATTTCAGCCATCCGTTACTCCATTTGAAAAGAAAAAAAGTTTACAAAATAAATAATATACAAAAGAGAAAGGATAAAATTCCTCCTCTCAATTTATTGAATCTCTTTGACATTTTATACAAACTTCTTAGCAGGTAAAACGCCATATTTAAATGGAAGCCGATAAAATGGATGAGCAATCGCACATGGTAAAGGAAGACCAGGCCATAACGACCTTCACAGGTAATAAATTGTTTTAAAACCACTAATAAACCATGCCATCTAACCTTGAGTAAGGAGACTGGAATACCTTTGTCGCAACATTACATTTTTCTAGAGGTGACGAATAGACTCTAGGGTACTTCGTCCAAATTCGAATTTTTAAACCATTTTTTACCAGTGAGAGGGAGCCCTCTTGGTTCACTCAGAAATTATTCAATGATTTCCAACTGAATATCAACTACCTTGGCTCTGCATCCATAAAATGTAAGGGAGAATTCTTTGTCCACCTACAAGTTATACCCCTGGAAATTCTTAATGAACATATCCCACTCCTGGCTCTTCAGATCCTCACTTGCATCATCATATAACAACAAAGTTTGGGAGTCGTTTGGCTCAAATCGGATGACTGGGGCCATGAGGTTTTGAACAAATGGTAAGAGGAGTGACCCGAAATAATTGTGGGCTTAAGAGGTAGCAGCAATAGAGACAAGTCTAAGCTAATAACAAAGGAACAAAACTAGCAATCACACCAGTGCGACCATAATATAAGCACAGGGGTTACGAAAATTGGGCATTTCTGGTGATGAACGTTTTGGATACGAAGCATAACACCATAACTTGATATATCATGAGAGGCCTATCAATTCAAACTTCCATCCAAAATGAAGTACATGGTACGATCGTAGCGTGTTTAATTCTCATGACACGTAATGGGTATATTTGATTTGCAAAGGTTAAAAAATGGATATGTTTTTGTAAATCAAAGCCAATCAATTCTTGGTGTATTTACAAAGGATCCAAAATAAAATCTTACAATCCAAGAGCAACTCAAAAATAAGTATTTCATTGATATATGATAAGCTCAAAGAAAAACAAAATTCATGAAAAGAGATGTAAGCACATTGACCCTTTTAAAGACCAAGCCTTAGATAGAATTTCAATACGATTTTAATTTTTAATGCTTAATTCATGCTTTTGGTCATGAATCGAGCATGAAAACGCAAGATAAAAGTAAATAGGAACAATCAAAACATCACTTTTACAACCTAATAGTCACCTTCAAATAGAAATATTTACAGGATTTAGCGTAGGCAGCTACATGAATTGTCATTTGTCACTTGAAAAAACAAAAATCATTGTAGGGTTTCCAACAGGTTTCTCGTGCAAATCCAGGTGGAAGGAAGGGCGGGAAACATTCAAATTTGTCCTTAGCTTCTTTATCAAATTTCACTTGTAGCTATAAGGTCATGTTTTCCTTCCTCAATGACAATTTATGCCTCTTTAAATTCCCCACTTGCATCAACAAAGTTGCATTCCTCTTCAATTTTGACTGAGCATTAGAAATGACTGCACATGAATTTTCTATGGGTGGTCTTCATTTCTTGTAATTATTCATGATCCCTTCCTCTAATATTATCTTTTCTTCCCTGAGCTTGATGATCTGGTCTTGAGCTATCCTAGCTACTTATTCATCCATTTTATGTTCTTTTCTCCTTCTGTGGATGAAGTAGGAGATTTATGACTTACTTTAATCTATGGGTTTTGTGGTTCATGAGTCTTTTCTGTTAGTTTATTTTTCAATTCTTTGTTCTCATGGTAGAGTTGGGATATAATATGTTGAGATTTCTTGATTTTTTGTTGAGTCTCTTTGGCATATGCATCTTTCTCCCCTGGTTTCACTTGCTCTTCATCAATATTTTGGGATACAAAGTCTACAAACTATGTCTGAACTGTGGGTATGGGAAACCTCCTAGAAGATGACCTGCTGCATGGTTTACTAGGATCCTATGTCTCCTTAGGTTCATCAATGAATTGTAGTTTACTTCTTTTCTTCAAGACTCTATGATTGAGTGATGGATTCTCAATCTCTTTCCCTTTTCCCCTTTCAACAATACCTTCTCCTTTTACCCCTGAACTATGAGATTTTTATATCTCAATAGACAAGGGAGTATCTCCTTTAGGATCCAGGGAAATGTTTTTTGAAGTCAAGAAGGAATCACAGTCCCTGTTTAACTTTCCAAGCTCTTCAACCACCAAAAACTTCATCAAGGAAAAATGGAATAGGCTACTCTTTGGCTGGTCATATCTGGCTTGGACTGTGTCTTCCCTTTTTCCTAGGCTTCTATATAGGTAGAAGGGTAAGTTTAGGGGTATTTTCCCTATGAAATGCATCAGGATCCTAATTTGGTATTGATATACCTTGTCAAACATACCCTCACAAGTAAAGTATTTCTGAATTACCCTCAAAATCTTTTCATAAGGTTCCAAAACACATTCCCTAGGAATGGTGGCACCAATCTTCGAATTTCTATAATCAGGTTTTAGAAAATCAATGTAAAATGAAGGGTATAAGGGCACACCTTTAAACCACTTCTCTCCCTGCATAGAAATCTCTGTAGCAGCTGATATGCTCTCCTTTGACACTGGAAAAATGATCCCTGCAATGGTTGTTCTAACACCATTAAATTTTAGAGAAAACTACTTGGTTATCTGCACTTTATACCCCTGAACCTTTTCACATAATCTCATGCATCCATCTTTTTCAAAGGACACCCTGATCATTGGGTCTCTGTTTACCAAATTTAAACGTTGTCGCTCAAACCTCACGAATTCCCCGCTTCTTACATTCTTTCTTTTTCATTGAGGATTTTTCATGATGTTGATATATATCAACCCTTTGTGAACTACAGGTGTGAAGCAATGGATAACAATAACCTCTGCGCAAGAAAAATGGGAACAATAACTTATGCGCAACAAACGAGAGCAATAACCTCTGCGCAACAAATGAGAATAATGACTTTTGCATGATGTGCAACAACATGTAGCAATAGAAAACTCTGCACAGCAAATGAATCAACAACAAAAAACTTGGCGCAACAACTGTAACAACCCTAGTCGAATATATGCTTAGGGATTATCAAGTAAAAATTTATTAGGTAATTAATTTTTCTAACATGTTATTAACTAAACAGAGATTGCTATAATGATATTAATTAAATATTAATTAATTAATTAATTAATTGTTATAATTTTGATTAATTAATTACCTATTACATTCAATGACATGGTTATTAAATTTAAGAGGGTTAATAAATTTAGTTGTTTAATTAAAGGATTACATATATGGAGGGGATAAGAAGCATTAAAAGTAAGGATAAGAAACATTAATAATTGGATAAGAAAATGAATGTAAGGATAAGGAAAGGGGGAGGAGAAAAGGGTCAGTGAAGGAGGGATATGAGGGGGTAAGGAGGCTTAGGGAAGGGGGATTATTATTTTTGGAGGGTTCTCTTGGATTTGTTGGTTCAAAGTTTGAGTTATGTAGTCGGGAAGGATCATTACGGGGGGCACCAGTTTGCTGGGGGTTTTGGGCACGAGGGCCAGGATATCCATATGGTATCCTGGAGCTAGGAAGATGACCTAGCTGGCAGGGAGGAAACACAGTTTGGGCAGAGTTGATCAACGCATCAATAAGCAGCAAGGCAACAACAAGGCATCAGGGGGAAGGGACAATCATATTGGCAGAAATTAGCATCAGAAGGAGGTAATTTGTTATGAAAGTGCTAATTTTTTTTTTTTTAATGTTGTAGTTAAATATTAATCTCTGCTAAATATTGCGTATATGATGGCGATTAATTTATTGTGTGATTGAAATGATTTATATTAGAATTAGTATTTACAGGCACTTCACATGGTATCAGAGCCTTGGTTCAAAATATGGAGCCAAGGGCCTACCCACCTACCCAAACCCTTAAGTAGATATAAATTTGGGCCATGCTCCAGCTCTACCTAAGCTCCACTTAACCTGCAAGGCAAGCACAAGTTTTTTTAAAACAAATATAAAAAGAAATATATATGCATATAAATGAAAAATAAATGGAGTTTATATCATTTTTTAACAGTTGGTCATTACTAATGAGCTCAATAGCTCATGTAGCCTTTAGCTCTTATTACATAGTGCGTAGGCATTTTCCACAAAGTATTTATGAGATTCCCTAAAACTAGAGAAAATATACCTTGTGTGCATACGCATGTTTGTTCTCGTCATAGCATAATTAACAATGTAATCTCATTGACTACTTCTGGATTATAGTATTATATCTTTCTCTGAACGTTGCTCCCGCAATCTTAATGACATTAGAAGCAGTCAATTAACATGTTGGGCTATAAGCACCTTCATTTAAGTATTCTTGGCTAACAAATAACTATATCATTAGAATAGCATAATATTCTTCTGTATTTAGCATTAATTCATCATGAACAACTTATCAAGCCTAAACCCTAAGAAAAAAAAAACATTGCAGATTTCTTCACAGACGGGGTTTATTAGGTTTGGGGAAGTCACAATTAATTTGAATGAATTCTTACAATATTAAGTATTGATATGTGTATAGGGAAATGGAAGGAGAAAGGTAATGTTGAAAAATAATAAGATTTCCCATCATACAAAAGAAAGTACTCACCTTCGACCACAATCTTTTGAGTTGAGACTCTAAATGCTTTCTTCCGAATATAGGGAGACTCCAAATGTTTTCTTTCGAATATAGGGATTGAACTAGGGAAAGTGCGTGACCACTGCAAGTTGCAAAATATGGATTCTAACGTTTCTTGCAATGCCTTTTATCGAACATAAATAAATATATCAGTGAGTTAAAAATTGAAACAAAACAAAAATAATGTGAAGATTGAACAAAGAAGATAGATGCATAAGTAGAGAAAACAAACAATTCAAAATGTAAAGAGCAAAAAAATCACAGGATAACAAAAAAAAACTAATGGCTGAGTATGAAACAAATAATAATAAAAAATATAAATAACATAAAATTACAGAATATGGTTTCGTCTCTTACCTTAAGACAAAGAAAATTGAAAAAAAAAATACATGATAGCACTTGGCCTGCAAAACATTAAATGAAAATAGTAATTTATGTTTGATTTTTGGTATTGGGTGGGGTGTGCCAACAAGCTAATGCTTTAGGGAATGCAAAATCCAGGATCGCAGAGGGTGCGTTGTAGCAAGTTAGAAAGTGCAATGTACCGTCCCCCGCCCCTGAATGTTTTTTGAGTGAGCGAGAAAGACTCAGCTCAGCCCTGGCTATCAATCAACCGATGCACTGATTCATCATTGATGTGGTGCTGCTGAATCAAATTGGAATGGAAAACTTTTGACTTGCATGTTCTCGGCGAACTGGACAATTGTGCTTTTTCTCAAACCAGAGTTCAAGATAGTCTTTACAAAATAAATGACCGCATTTTGTGACAAGTGCTTGTGGTGCAGTGCTCTCGAAACATATAACGCATTCAGTATAATAATATTTTTTTTGCGCTGCTACTATAAATTGGAAAAATCATCTTCTCACAGACATGAAATTCGCACACTGGACATTGCCGAATAGGGTACACGAGGGTATTCACACAGGATTCGCAAAACATATGGCCGCATCCAGTAACAAGTGATGTCGTTTCCACACAACCATTACATGCTAAGATAAGATATTGGCCAATTCCTTCGTGGGATGCATCTATCATTTCCACATCTTCTTGGTCTTGGTCTTCCATGTTTATCTCAACCATTCTCTCTGTTTCTCCTTCTCTCAAGTCCATTACACTACTAACCTCATTTATCTCTTGAAATTTTATAAGCCTCATTTATCTCTTGAAATTTTAGAGTCTTCTATCCTATTTAGTCTCCTGGTAATTCTTGTCCATTTTAGAGGGGTCTGAGGTTCCCTGAGTAAGTGCGGTTTTCTGTTCCTTTTGGAGGGCCATTGGTTCCTTACTCTCTTCCCTCCTGGGCAAGTAGAAACAATTACCTGTAGTGGACTGACGGAATGTGAGACTATAGATGGATTGGGCTATGGCTTTCACTCTATGGTGTGTGGGACTATGGCAATGACGACTACATCTAGTCTATAAAGTTAAGGCTCAGAAAGTAATAAAACCAGAAAAGAGAGACCTTAGAAGCCAGGTCCAACAGAGAGATGCATGTAACCTTTCAACTTATGTGCCTTCATCACCAGAATCAAAAGGAAGGCCAACGCCTAGCCACGACCTGGACAACAACAAACACAACCACGGGCAAGAGAGGAACTAGCGAAGGAAGTATGGGTGGCCATAGGCAGATGAAAAGAAAAACAAGTCGCCTGAGGGAAAATGTTGGATGAACTGGGGAAAGTTTAGGGTTTAGGTATCGAGAGCCAGGACTGGACACGTGAGCCTCATGCGAGAAGACCAACCTTAAAGGCTGCCAACAGGGTCTCTGGCGTGGAAGTTCTGTCAATAAATGACTCGTTTCTCATCAAGATATTCAACGCACATTACATATATTTTGCATATATTTTAATTTCAAAATGTTTTATTTTTATAAATGCTCAAATTAGTTAATAACAATATTATTATTATTTCAAGATTTTATTATTTTATTTTGAATAGTAATATTATTTTGTAAAAACAATATATATATATATATATATATATATATATATATATATATATATATATATATATATATATATATATA
>ML778224.1:186250-203288 GCA_009831015.1 Picea engelmannii
TAATTTAATTAAATATATATATATATATATATATATATATATATATATATATATATATATTAAATTATTATTTTTTTAAATTAATTGTATATTTAGCGTAAAGTAAACTACATTAAAGATTAACTAAAATGTTAGAGGTTCAATGGGTTTTGAACCCAAGACCACCCACCAAGCAAAGCGCCTTAAGAAGAGCACTAACACCAACGCACCCTCATAAGTCTTTACAAATAAATTCTTATACTTATTTAGATTAATGGTAACACTGTAGGGATTAGAGTGGTATTAGTATTAGGAAGATATAGTATGAAGGTTAAGACTAATTGGCTTATTACCTGACCTATTGATCTGGAGCCAACTAACCAAGTTGAATCATAATTAGTGAATGCACCGGAAATCAAGGTAAAGGCTTATTTAACGTTGCTAATCTTAGTATCCCAAAGTATAAACTCTGATTTTCCAAGTGTCAGGCTCACGAGACCGTACACACAACTCATCGAGCCAAGCACCAAGTCCCTCCACTCCATTCCACCAGTCAAAGTCAACGCTAAATCTCAATGCAGCACTCGACAACGCCAACACTAGGCTCTAGGGAAAAGCTCACGAGTCAAGCATCGGAGGATATTTAGTTGTAAGAGAAAAGTTAAAAGGACTTAGACTAGGACAAGTGGGAAGGATGTAGCATATGAACTAGGAGAGTAAGCAAGAGGAATTGGTGAGTATGGCGCAAGGCTAGCATAGCTACAGGGCAAGGGGACCAATAGTGTTTTTTTTTTTAGGGTGAAGAAATCAAGCTTAGATGCTTAATCCTAATCCTAACCTAGCCAATCCCCTAAAGGAGTAATGTCTGTTTATAGACAAGTAAAGAAAAATTACGCCTAACCCTGTTTCTAGTTTGAGTAGCACCAATTTGAAACGTCCTTGAACTCACCCTGACAACTTTGGTTGATGCAGGTTAAAGGATACAGGATGGTCAGGACTCGAGGGAGTTGAGGCAGGGGAACGTCGTCGCAAGCACCGCCAACACCACTAGTGCCACCACCACCATCGCCCGAACTAGCTCTCATACTGCGCTCGTTGGAAGCCATTAATGAGACTTTAAAGGGGCGAGAACCGACAGGGACTGAAGTGGAACCCCCACTGTATGGAATGGGTATTCCAGAAGTGTCAAGGGATTCAGGGGGAGGACCTCCACCCGAAGACATCACACGAGAATTGAAAAATATCAAACTTCCAGAGTTTGCTGAGGGTCGCGCCAGTGAATGCGCGGAAGCATGGTTGGAAGGCATGACAAGGTGTTTTGCCTTAAGGGACTATGCATCCAACTCAAAGGCGAAGATTGAAATTTTTTAGTTAAGAGACATTGCCTTAAACTGGTGGGGCAACCTGGAAAGACAACTGCACCTTACCCCAGACACAGTATCTTGGGAACTTTTCGAGGAGAGGTTCCGAAGGAAATATCTGCCAACTTATTATGAGGAACAACAGGTAGGGGCATTTCATGCCTTAGTACAAGGAAACAAAACGGTGGAAGAATATGAGATCATATTTATGGAACTGGTCAAATATGTTTCGTATATGGATAATGACCAACGACAGGCAGAATGCTTCGTCTATGGATTGAACCCTAAGATAAGAGATATGGTGCGGATGTGGAAACCGTCTTCAGTAGCAGAAGCAGTGGAAAATGTGCATTATGCGGAGGAACACATGAACTTAACCGCGGTTACAAGACCGACATTTCCGCATCGTCCTGGATTCGTAGGGAAGGCCCTGAGGACATTTCCTAGGGAAGGGGGCTCAAGGCCATTGCCGTATGGTAACAAAGTCGACCCAAGGACAATAGCCACAGGGATTTCAATGGCAGCGAGTGCAACATCTTGTTCATTGCCAACAATGCAGACAGGTCCACGACCATCTCAGGGAACAACAAGTAGGGGTAGGGGTTCCAAGGGAAGGAACTCATTTCAAAGACAGTCACATAAAAGTGCATAGGTTCAATCTCGTGTTACCTATTGGGGGTGCGGAGGACCCCATAACCAACATGACTGCCCAGAGTTACAATCTGGGTTTGTGCATAGAGAAGGAAAGGAACCAATGGGGAGATCAAGTAGCAGCCACTAGATTTATGCAGCGGTTAATAATCGCCATGCCGAACATCAATCCACAGTGGTGGAGTCATCAGGTATGCTAAATCATATCAACTTTAAGAGTTTATTTGATTTTGGTGCTACAGATAGTTTCATTTCACCATCTACATTAAAAAAGAGTGGGTTGGTAGCCTACAAACACGATGACTTTAAACAAGTCGAGATGGCTTCGGGGGAAAAACAAGTGGTAGGACCTAGTGTCGATAATTGTATAGCAGACCTGGGAGTGTGTAATATTAGGTTGAAGGTATACGTCACTGCTCTCGGGCGTATGACCTAATCATTGGAATGGATTGGTTAGCAACTCACCGAGCCATGGTAGATTGTTTCGCAAAGAGGGTGTTTTGTGTCGATGACAAAGGAAGACCAGTAGAGATCCAGGGTGTACGGAGAAAAGTGTCATTACGCTTTATATCAACTATGAAGGTTAAGCGATGCTTGAGACAAGGGTGTCGATTATATGTAGTGGAAGAAGTGAATGAAAGGAAGGGACCCTCCTTAGATCAGTACCCAGTATTGTCAGAATTTAAGGATGTTTTTCAGAATGAGTTACCAGGGTTACCTCCTGAGAGGGAGCTCGATTTTACCATTGAGATAAAACCTGGTGTAGAACCAATTTCCAAAACTCCGTATCATATGATAGAGCCAGAACTTTGTGAGTTGCAAATGCAGTTGAAAGAGTTACTAGACTTAGGGCTAATAAGGCCCAGTGTTTCACCCTGGGGCGCACCGGTAATTTTTGTAAAGAAGAAGGATGGATCCTTACGACTGTGTATAGACTACAGGGACTTGACCCGTGCTACAGTGAAAAATAGGTACCCAATGCCACGAATAGATGACCTTTTCAATCAGATGAAAGGAGCAACGGTATTCTCCAAGATTGATTTTCGATCAGGGTATCATCAGTTAAGGATTAAGGAAGGTGATATTCCAAAAACTGCCTTTCAAACTCGGTTTGGAAATTACGAGTTTGCTGTAGTACCTTTTGGATTGACCAATGCGCCAGTAGTATTCATGAGCCTCATGAACGGCATATTCTAGAAGCACTTAGATCGATTTGTACAAGTATTTCTAGATTACATCCTCATCTATTCCAAAAACGAAAGACAACACAAGGTACACTTGCGAGTAGTGTTGTCCTTCCTTAGAGAGAAAAAAATGTATGGGAAGCTATCGAAGTGTTCCTTCTTCCAGAAAGAGATTCACTATTTAGTTCATATCATTTCCGATGAAGGAATCTTTGTGGACCCAGAAAAAGTAAAGGCCAATATGGAGTGGCCAATGCCAAAAAATTCCCATGAGGTGAGAAGTTTCATGGGGCTAGCATGTTATTACCGGAGATTTGTGGAAGGATTCTCAAAAATAGAGAAACTCATCACCACTTTGCAATGCAAGGGGGTCAGGTATGAATAGACAGAATAATGTGATAGTGCATTCATTGAGCTTAAGAGGTTACTAACCAGTGCACCAATTCTACGAGTGGCGGATATGGAAAAGGACTTCACAGTCTGTACGGATGCCTCGAAGAAAGGGTTGGGGGCCGTGCTAATGCAGGATGGAGGAGTGATAGCCTATGCATCAAGGAAGTTGAATAAACACGAAGAGTTATATGCGACTCATGATTTAGAGTTGGCAGCTGTAATGCTAGCTCTAAAAATTTGGAGGCACTATCTTATGGGGCGAAACTTTGAGCTCAAAACGGACCATCAAAGTTTAAAACATCTCTTCACTCGAAGAGATCTGAATGCCAAGAAAAGGCGATGAAGTGAGTTTATGAGTGAGTACGATTTTGGTATTTCATACATCAAGGGGAAGGAAAATGTGGTCGCAGATGCCTTGAGTAGGAGACCACACATCCTCTCCTTGGTAACCTTAAAGGTCAATTTGAGGGAACATGTGTTGACACAACTCCAAGGAGACAATTGGTATTTAAAGGTTACTTCAAACCTCCAGAGCGGGAGGCAGTTAGACCCAAAGTATGAATGATACAGTCTGGAAACAGAAGGACTATTAAGATATCGAGGAAGGATGCACATCCCTGAGAATGGGGATATTCGAAGCATCATACTGAAGGAAGCCCATAGAGCACTTTACTGTACGCATCCGGGTATGAAGAAGATGTACGTAGATATGAGGAAGCTCTTCTTCTGGGTAGGCATGACGTGTGATGTAGTCCATTTCGTTGCCAAGTTCTTAGAGTGTCAACAAGTGAAAGCCGACCACCATCACCCGGCAGGCCTCCTACAACCACATGATGTTCCTATGTCCAAGTGGGAAGTCATCTCTATCGATTTTGTTGTGGGGTTGCCTCTCACATCTAATAGACACAATGACATTCTTGTAATAGTGGATAAGTTAACCAAGAGTGCTCATTTTATTCTGGTTAGAGACACTTACGATGTCACTGATGTGGCACGTGTGTTTGTAAGCGAGGTTATCCRTTTGCATGGGATACCTAAGAAGATCATTTCAGATAGGGACTCCAGATTCACTTCTAGGTTTTGGAAAAGTCTGCAGTCAGCATTAGGGACTCAGTTGAACTTAAGCACAACTTATCATCTTGAAACAGATGGGAAAACGGAGAGAGTAAATCAAGTCATGGAAGACATGCTTAGAATGTATGTAATGGATAATCAATCCCAGTGGGAGAAGTGCCTACAATAACAGTTTCCATAGCTCCATCGGAATGCCACCCTACGAAGCTTTGTATGGAAGGCCATGCAGAATGCCATTGAGTTGGGATAGACTAGAAGACCGAGTAATACTTGGGCTAGAATTGATTGAAGAGATGGAGGAACAGGTGATGCAGATTAGGAAAATACTAAAGGAAGCACATGATAGGCAGAAAAGTTATGCAGATCCACACAGGACCGACCGAAGTTATGAAGTGGGAGACCAGGTTTTCATTCGTATTAGGCCTAATAAAGGTACCATACGATTCGGGAAGGGGACAAAGTTGTCACCTCGATTTATAGGACCGTTCAGAATCCAAGAGAAAATTGGACTCGTTGCCTATCGTCTCGTACTACCACCCCACTTACATAAAACTCATAATGTATTTCATGTATCTGTTTTACGTCATTATGTTTTTGATGAATCACATAAACTAAATTGGAAGGAATTGCAAGTATCGGACGTGGGAACCCTCACGGTAGAACTGTTACACATATTGGACCGTACGGTCCGACAGCTCAGGAACCATCTGGTAGACCAAGTTAAGGTCCAGTGGGACAAGTATAGTCTAGTATCTGCTACTTGGGAAGATGTCGAGACAATATGACGAGACTATCCCTCACTTTTTTGACCACCTCGAGAATATGTTTCTCGAAGGTTGGGTGTATGTAACACCACCTTTTGACTTAGATAGACAGGATTACCTGAGGCCTATATACTTTATTTTCTAGTCACAGTGAAACTATTAAGTGATACACTTAAACTTTAAAATGTATGTAAATTTAACGAATGTTTAAATGTTATTGATGATGATGTATATAATGCGATCTACTATGTGAATGTAAATTTTATGAATGTTTAAATGTTATTGATGATGATGTATATGATGCGACATATTGTGAGAATGAAGAATTTTATGAATGTTTAAATACTATTAGAATCATGTTGGATATGATGCAATCTATTTTGGTAAATGATAATCTTATGAATGGGTGTCGAAATTGAACTATGGGATATTATGAGATTTATTTCTAACTGGAAAACTTTGATGTTAAATTATCAGTATAGGGATACCAAATTGAAATGATGACAGTATGAAATTATATGATGATAATGCATAGAAATGTATGAGTTTGTGTTACAGACTAATCTGCAGGTTATGGGCTATGAAATAGCCAAGGGATAATGATGATGAAAGTGGATATCAGAACCACTAACCGAGAAACATTATGGTATGAATATTGTATGTGGAATTTATATTGGTTTGGATGCATTGCTATGATATGTGGACTAGTGCCGGATTTTAGGTGATGACACTGCCCAAAACCGAATAAACGATGACAAAAACCCCAACAACATGGTGCCACTATATATTCCATTGTAGGGTGGGGACCCTAGTTATGATTAGGAGGGGTGGAGGCATTTCCCACCGTGTATCCTCCGAAACCTGAAGTCACGGGAGGACTGCCAGATTCCTTCTAGGGAAGCTTGGTTGAGATAGCGACACTTCCACTTACGGGTTCTATTTGGAGTTAGGTCAATATAGTTGACGCTCCAAGATAGTCTAGCAGAGGAAGGATAGGAATGGATATGGAAGTAGGTTAGGGAGGAAGGATGAGTGGAAATGGTTGAGAAAGTATGGAGATTTGTCTTATGGTGGAATTTAATGTTTTCCCTTCAAAAAAAAAAAGAATAATGGTGTATATATGAATATTCATAATTACGTAACTAAACCATAGTTGTCTAAATAAAATTGTTGAACCAGATAATAATAATTAAAGGATTTCTCAAACAATTGATTGGTTTGTTGTCTTTTATAAAAGATTAGTATTGCTGACTGGATTGGATGCATACATAAATTACTAAAGGATGATAGTTTTGATTATTAGTACATGCACGAGACTTGTATGTACTAGCTACACATGCATTTCTTGTACATATACACTAGTATGTATGAGTTTTCTTGACTTACTTACTGATAATGTTGGTTAATTGTTATGAATGTTTGAACCATGTTTCTTTTCCTTTGTACCATAAGCTACCTTAACTTCGGGACGAAGTTTCCTGAAGGGTGGGTGTATGTAACAACCCTATTCGAATATATTCTTAGGGATTATTAAGTAAAAATTTATTAGGTAATTAATTTTTCTAACATGTTATTAACTAAACAGAGATTGGTATAATGATATTAATTAAATATTAATAAATTAATTAATTGTTTTAATTTTGATTAATTAATTAATTAATTAATTACCTATTACATTCAATGACATGGTTATTAAATTTAAGAGGGTTAATAAATTTAATTGTTTAATTAAAGGATTACGTATACGGTGGGGATAAGAAGCATTAAAAGTAAGGATAAGAAAGATTAATAATCGGATAAGACAGTGAATGTAAGGATAAGGAAAGGGGGAGGAGAAAAGGGTTGGTGAAGGAGGGATATGAGGGGGGAAGGAGGCTTACAGAAGGGGGATTATTATTTTTGGAGGGTTCTCTTGGATTTGTTGGTTCAGAGTTTGAGTTCGGTAGTCGGGAAGGATCACTACTGGGGGCACCGGTTTGCTGGGGGTTTTGGGCATGGGGGCCAGGATATCCATATGGTATCCTGAAGCTAGAAAGTTGTCTTAGCTGGCAGGGAGGAAACACAGTTTGGGAAGATTTGATCAGTGCATCAAGCAACAGTAAGGAAACAACAAGACAACAGGGGGAAGGGACAATCATATCAACATAAATTAGCATCAGAAGTAGGTAATTTGTTATGAAAGTGCTAAGTTTTTTTTTTTTATGCTGTAGTTAAATATTAATCTCTGTTGAATATTGCGTATATGATGGTGATTAATTTATTGTGTGATTGAAATGATTTATATCAGAATTAGTATTTACATGCACTTCAACAACGAACAGTGGCAGAAAACTTGGCCCAACAATGAATAGCACTAGGAAAATCGATGCAACAAAGAACTGTAACAGAAAACTTAGCGCAAGAATGAATAGTAGCATAAAACTTGATGCAACAATGAACAACAGTAGGAAACTTGGCACAGAAACAAGGATGTATAGAGTTTATCTCAAATGAAGTGAAGTTGGTTATGTGGAAAGAAAATTTGTTTCAGAGGCTAACTTGCAATGGGCTCCAAGAAAAGCTTTTTAAAAGTGATTGAAACAAATGGAGAATGCCTAGCAAAAAAATGAGTGAAATATTTTCATAGAGAATATCAACACACCAAGTTTGCATAGAAAAGAGATTTGGAACTTTTTAGAGAGGCTATGGACGATGAAAATATCTTGGAGGTGATGGAGAAAAAAAAATGCGGCCAATATTTATGCTCGAATGGAGAAGGGACGAAATTTTGAAAGAGAAGTGGTTATCCATAGTGACAAGATGTTTCAAGGAAAGTTAAGGATTTGTGCGACAAACTCACGTAGAGGGTACACTTTTGAAGTTTGTGATGGTACAAATGACATGGAATTCCATGATTGTTCCTTTTCTAACCTCATGATAGGTGATGATGAACCATAATACCTTTTGACATGACATTCATCCTAACCTGTGATTCGACCTTAGCACATAATTTCCCACTTTTTAATGTGATTCAAGACTTAGGAAAGTGGACCATTACAAATTGAAAAGGATGGAATTTACACTCTTGAATATTTGTCTTTTATGATGGTGTTTTATGAAAACGATAATACACCCTTTAAACCAACTTATGGCTAGACCCCTTATTGACATTTCAAGTCATTCTTTTTTTTATTACTAACCTCATAAACCTTGACACACTAACTATGACTCATCTAGGAATGCCTTGATCTTCCCAAGATCATGTCATGACCTTGAAAACTTTGGAAAAACCTCTAACTCTAGCTATAAAAATCATGGTGCTAAAACCATTTATTTTTTTACTTTTATTGATGACTTTAGCAAAAAATCATGGGTTTATTTTCTGAAACATAAAAGTGAAACCTTTGCTAAATTTCAAGAATTTAAATCCTTTGTTGAAAAGGAATCTGGTAAAATTATTGAAACCTTGAGATTATATAATGGGGGGGGGAATTCATTAAGAAATAATTTGAAGCATATTTTTCGAAGCATGAAATTCAACATCAAAATATTGTTCCTTATACGCCTCAACAAAATGGGGTTGCTGAAAAAAAAAATAGGACTTTGGTTGAAATGGATAGATGTATGTTATATATTAAAGGATCACATAACAATTTTGGGCCGAAGTCATTTGTTGTGCTAACTTTATTTTAAACAGAGTTCCTATAAAATCAGTCATGCATGTTACCCTTGAGGAAAAATGGAATGGTAGAAACCCTGATATAAGCAACTTTAAGATATTTGGCAATAAATGTTGGGCTCATATTCCTGATGAAAAATGCAAAAAAATTACAAACCAAGTCTCATAAATGTATTTTCACTGGTTATGATGAGGATTCCAAAGCTTATAGGTTGTTTGACCCTTCTACACAAAGTGTCATTATCCAATGAGATGTTCACTTCAGTGAAGTATCTCCACCACCTAAGTCTATTGAACTTCATGTTACCTTGAATGTGTCATTGTATCTTGTTACACCTATATCTGGCAGCCCTTACTCCATCTTTGTTCCTACTTTTGGTTTGAGTTCACCCTCTTATTCAAATATTCAACCTTAATGTCTTGAATTACCCGAAGTAACTTTTGTTTCTTTTCATCTTCCTTTTTGGGCCCGAAAAAATCTTGAACCCACAGGTAGTGATATCGATAATCCTTCTGATACTCATAGAATTAGATATAAAATTTCTCTTATGACCAAATTATTAGCTAGATATGATCCTACTAATTATTCTCAAGCTAAGGGTCACCGTCATTGGGAACAAGTTGTGATTGCTAAGTATGAATCTCTAATAAAGAACAAGGCATGGACTCTTGTTCCCCTTCCTCCGAGAAATAACTTAATTGGTTGTAAATGGGTATATAAGACAACGTTTACTGGATAAGGTTGGATTGAAAAATATAAATCAAGGATAGTTGCAAAATGTTTTAATAAACAAGAAGGTATTGATTATAATGAAACATTTTCTCATGTTGCTAAAATGAATGCAATAAGAACCATTTTATCCCTTATTGCATATTATAAATGGGAAATACACCACATGGATGTTAAAAGTGATTTTTTGAATGGTGATATTAATGAATACATTTATATGAAACAACCCCCTCACTTTGTTATTTCTAAAAAAATTAACTTAGTATGCAAATTACACAAGTCTTTGTATGGTCTCAAGAAGGAACTGAGGGCGTGGTATGACAAAAATGATGCATATTTATTGAAGAATGGTTTCAAGTGGTGTAAATATGATCCAAATATATATGTCAATGAATTTTTTTATCATGTCCTCGTTATTGTCTTATAGGTGGATGATCTTATTATCACTGGCAGCCAACTTGTATTAATTCAAAATATGAAAAGTCATCTTCAAAATCCATTTGAGATGACAGATCTCGACATCTTGCATGTTTACTTGGGTCTTCTGGAATATGGTCAATGGTATTTTTCTCTCTCATCTGAAGTATGCAACCAATTTATTGACTCGTTTCCATATGAGTGATTGTAATCCTTGTTCCACACCATTTCAGTATGGTGTTAAGATAACTGTGGAATGTAATACTCCTCTTGTTGATGCTACACTATACCATCATCTTGTGGGAATTTTGATATATTTGACACACATCATGCCCGATATCTCTTCTGTCACCAGTCTAATTTCTACGTTCATGCAACATGCTCATGAAAGTCATTTGTAGGAAGCCACGAGAATTTTGTGATACTTAAAAGGAACAGTGAAATATGGTGTGATTTATTCAAGCAGTGCTACAACTTCACTTCTTTCTTATACAGATTCTGATTGGGAAAGTGATAGTTCAGACAGACAGTCTACTGCAGGTTATATATTTCAACTTGTTTCAGGTCCAATTTATTAGTCCAATAAGAAGGTGAATACTCTTGCATTATCTTCTTGTGAAGTAGTGTATAGAGAAGCCAAAGAACTAGCTAAAGAAGCATTATGGTTATGCAATGTTCTTACAGATATTGGACTAATTCAGATATCCGACACTTAAATGAGATGTGACAATCAAGGTGCAATACGACTTGCTTATAATCTAGTATATAACTTGAAGACAAAACATATTGATATTGATGCCCATTATATTCGATATCTAGTTGCAAATGGTACTATCTCTCTGGCATATTGTCCTACTGAGAAGAAAACAGTCAATATCTTCATCAAATCCATCATAGAGGAAAGGTTTGTACATCTTCTCTCTTTGTTGGGAATGAGGGAAGCTTTGATCAAGGGGGAGCATTAGTAATGACTCCTTCCTCCATTAGTGTGGGATTTTTTATCGTGCGATATGTAATTTCCCAAATCCCAAGGCAAGTGAGGGAGATTGGCATCACAAATAGGATATCCTATCACTATCATCTTGATAGGAAATCCCCACTTTTTAGGGATAGGTAGGGTCTACCCTAGGGGATGTGTCCCCGGTAACATAAAGGGATGAAAAATTAGGGTTATGATCAAGATATATTCCCCCCTCTCACCGGTTACCAAAGTCACTAAGTCTGTGTCTAAAAGATAAGGTTAATGAGGTGCTTGATGTAACTTCCCAGAACAAGAAAATATAGCATACATATACAATAATTCCAAGTACAAATATGATAATAACACCTCAATAGAAAATGGAAAGTGAAAATAACTGTTAGCTGATATAAATTTGCAATAGTTAATAAGTTTACAACAGTTAATAAGTTTACAACATTAATTGATAAAATGTAACAACTGCAACAAACACTACTCAGAAAAGCTAAAAGATAGCATTGACTAAATAGTATGATAATAACTTATCATAAAAAAATTCTAAAATGGTTAGCTAGAAATTAATGTTGAGTATACAAAAAAATTGTTGAAATTAGATGGTTGTAGCAAAAATTTATAACATCAACAAATAATTTAGTGATCTAGGATAAAGTAGGGTTAGAGATAGTTAGTAAAACCTTAGGAGAAGAGTGTTTGAGTGTTTAATCAATCATTCAACAAGAGAGAGGAAACAACTAGTTTCTTCTAGGGCTTATGGAGTCAAATTTGAAGGCTTCTTCTAAGGATGAAAATCAATTTGATAATGCACAAAAGTCTAAAAGGGAAAATGCATAGGAGAAATAGTAACTTAAGTCACACTATGCATTGATCACAAGAGACAAGATGCTAGGGTGTAGGAAATTATAGGTGCTAATACCTTTCTCTCCTTAAGATTCTTATGGATTAAAACTTATGCAAACATAACTAAGTAAAAATCCTTAGAGTGCTAGCAATTTAGGGCTCTAGGGTTTCACTAGTCACTAGATCAATTCAATGAAAATCTTGGGAAATAGAAAGTAAGAAAGTAGCAATTTCAATTCCTTACTTTAAGCATTAAGTATACCATGCAATTTCATAATCTTTTATGAGCAAATAAAACCATACACAAACCATTCAATAGATGACAAAAAATGCATGTTTTACTTAATTCCACCAAGAATAATCATGGAAATACCATGCAAGATCAACATAAAAAATTCCAAGATTGATCCAAGTTGCAAAAAATATCCTTGTAGAAGAGTGTGCCTCACAATTTCAGTTAATATCCCTCCCTAGGGAGAAAATTCCATACCTCTTCTCTTGTATGAGAATTTATGATGATAAAAATAAATGTACTTTATGCTTATTTATACAAAACTTTGACCTTTAATTAATTTTAGGTCAAAAATAAGGTCGACCTCGCCAATTTATAATAAAATTCAATTTTGGCATAATAAAAATTAATTGTCATCTAAAGACACTTCCAAGTGTGATACAATGCCCTTCTAGGGTGACGTTGAGTCCTAAAGGTGGAAAAATGAGCCTAAAATGTAGTGTGCTTGGCCTCTAGAGGCCCCAAATGATTCCCACACGTGCTATTGGGATCATAAATGCCTCGAAAATTAAAACCCTAGCTCTGGATAATGTCTAGGGTCATGATGGTGACGTCTAGGGCCCTCAAGGGCCAACGTCCATGTGGAGGAGAAAGATTCCCCTGGGTCTAGATATACCAGGGTGCCTCCAAATACAACGTCCTTCGTTTTCCCGGTACAAATATTCAATTTATTCTTACCCTTGGCTAGGGTTTCAACATCCATCTAGGGGATTTTATCCCCCATGAAGGTTCGAGCTAATAATTCCCTCATGTCTACCTGTCCATCGGGTAAGTTCCTACAACAATAACAAGTACACCCTCCAGGGATTTAGAATTCACAAGTACCATAGCATGTAAATCACATCCAATAATTAAATTATTGAAACATGTGCATCAAACCCCCCTTAACCCAAAAAAATGCTCAAAGATGTTATGCAACTTAACAAGTTAGGTTTGGAGAAGATATCAAGGTGTCCTATTCAGATAACCTATATTAAGTTTGGGGTGTTTCCCAGGTGGGATATAATCCAATTCATGTAGGTGTATGAGGTGTCATGGGGTAAGTTTTTGGGCATGGGGTGCATGTAATAGCAGGGGAATGTAAAGTCTTACCTATGGGTGCCTTTGTAGAGGGCGAGATGCACCTTTTCATAAATGCAATTGTTTCCTAGCCCATTCATTTCCTTTTTATTCTTAGCTTTATTTGGTTTAATCCCTTTCTTTTGTGCTTCAAGGGAATAGTTAAGGGCCACTATCCTAGCTTGATGACCAGAGGTGACAACGTTATCCAAAAACATTTGACGGAAATGAGAAGGTTCGCTTGTGATGAGACCCCTTTCTCTTAGCTATGCCACCAAGATCCACTACCCTAGTTTGGTGATGAGATAAGTGCTAGTGTCATACCTCTACATGCCCATGGTCATAATAGGTCAGCTCATGATGAGACCTCCTATCCATCAACTAGAGTGTTTATGTATCTTATGGGTCCCCTTTTCTTACTGAGAATATTTTCATTTCTTTCTCGAGGATCCCTGGGTGAAGAATATCAAAGGTTTCAACATTGGATTTTAGCTCTTTCCAGCTACTTTTACCCTATGTACCTTTAGCCCCTTCTTCCCACAAGGAAAGATACATCCCTTCCTAGTGTAGCCAATCCCAATGCCCAAACAAGGATAGGGGAGATGGAAGGAATAAAGATAGAAAATGGTAATTATGGGGGGATGGGAAATGAATTTTCATATTACCACCCAACAACCCATCCTAAAGGGAAATAAAATTACTAGGGCACCATGTTACCCTTCCAGGTATGAATGAGGCAAAGATCATAATTTCCAAGAAAACATCATGAAATAAAGAAGGATTCAAAACAACATATTCAAGTGCTTCAAATATCAGAGTGATACATACCATGATACCCGTACTCATTGCCTCATGGATAAAGACCCATCGCTACTTCAGGACCAAGATGGTGGGATGGATACTGCTACTGGTGATAAATGGACTGCATTGAAGAAAAGAGAGTTCATCCAGGTCCATGCTCAAGTCATCTGGCTCTTGATAGTCCATGTCTAGGTCTCGTGGGCCTTGAGACTTGATATCCTTAGCTATCCCTAGGCTAGGGAATAACATTTTGCTCCAACTCGGGGACATGTGCTCACCATAGAGCGCATGAGAACCTCAACATATCTGGTATGACCTGTGCCTGCTAAATCTCAACAAAGGATATTAGTAATCCCTAGGGTGGTGATATCACCCCCTGTTCATATTTGAAATAATAAAAAAATAAAATCATCTCTAATCTATCATATGATCACGAGAATACATATATACATAATGAATCAAGACAATATGAAAATTGAAACTAGAACTATGTTAGAATGATATGCAATGGTATGTACAATGCATGCAAATGCTTACCTACTCCTACTTACATGTTGGTTGAATGCTAGGTGTAGTCATATAATGAGTGAAACCATTCTAGTAATGACTCATAATACCTGCCTATGTGCTTCATTGTAAACCAAAACAATGACAAGTTAAGCACAAGATAAACATGAGTTAGAGTATGCATTATATCATAGGAAGTTGTAAAGTATAGCTCATGGAAGCGGAAGGCAGGGATACAATCATGCCAAGTCACCCTTCCAGAAAAGTGATCAATCCATATAAGAAAAGGATCATGATAGGTCAAGGTCTAAAAGGGGTGGCTCAAAGACTCTGAGGGTTGACTACCTTGGACGCCATTACTCCTTGGGGTCTAAAAAGGGATTAACAAGAACTTAGATGGAAACTGAAAAACTTATTAAGGCATTCAACCTCCCCTTGAATTCTAATGAAATTGTTTTCCCTAAAGAAAACTTGGAATAAGAGACATGTTCCCCAACTGCATCCTTAGTGACATAACGAGGTAAACCAATCAGAGGGAGCTAGGCAACCTTGTCACAAGTATCTCACTTTGGGAAAGAAAAGTCATCACCTTTATAAAAATTTGAGCACAATGAAATTTGATAATATTATTCATAGAATAAATCCAATTGCTCAAAGTGATACTCATCAAAATCCTCAAGGTATGACCGAAAATCATCAGGAGAAATTTGCATTGTGTCATCCTTGGGTGCTTGGAAAACTTTTGTAATTATATCATCATCTTTATTTCCAAATGTAAAAATTAAATAGAACATCATGTTGATTATTTGGGCTGGTTTTCATTGATTTCAACCCTTGAAGAAATTCTGGTAGTGAATTCTGGTAGCACAAAGGTTTGGGTAATGGACTCAAGTTTGTTTGATGTATAATGGTATGATTTTTAATATATTTGAAGGTAAGAATATTCTAGATGGACAATACATGTTATTCCATTTCGAGTGGTATGTGGAACGTCACATAAATCCTCACGGTTAGAAAGTTATGGCCATGTGAAGTTAGAGAACCCTCATGAGTCATTTAGAAGCCCCAAAATGTCAAAGTCGTCAATGTGGTTGAAAAGAAGAAATGATTTAAATAATAAAGTGAAGTGATGAGTGTAATATAAGTCAAAATGGATACAAAATAAATTATTTAAATAATAAAGTTAATGGAGAAATTACTTAGTGGGAAAGTGGTTACAAGTGGGTTAACCCTAAAATAAGAAAAGTGGTTTAGGATGGTTAGAAGGTAACCCCTTGAGGAAGCTACATAAAAGCATAAATAAGAGGCAATGGTCTCTCATTTAATCACACTTGAGAATATTGAATATCTGCAATTGACTGAGGTAACCAAAGGATATATAAGGATAATTTTAGAGGGACGGTGAAGTAAAGAAGGCCTAAATTCAAAGGAGGATAAATTCTTTTGATGATGCTTTCTAAGGTATATTATTTACATGTCATCTCACCATTTTCGCAATAACGGTTTTTCTATAATGATTCGGACCATGAAATATGGAGGTCCTTGAGGAAACATATCCAAATATATGTGATAATTTTTTTTTCTTATGGGTCGTTGTATTTTTGGAGTTACACTCCATGGAAAATAGGGTTTGTGGCTAGTCCTGAAACTAGTCTAAAACAGGTGTTTCGGGTAAAAATGTCATAAATTCTTCATAACAGATCCAAATTTAGTAATACAAAATGTATTGGTTAGTACCATTTTTAGATCCATGCAACAAATTTTCCATGTGGGGAACGCTTTACAAGTTCGCTCTCTAGAATAAGCCAAAATTCAACAATATATGTCATTTTTCCTATAAATCATTTTTTGAGAGGTTCCAAGTAGTGAAACCTGTTGGTCACTATAATTGCTTAATTAATTTCAAGCAACCAAGTGAAACATAAATTATCAACCCAGGGAAGTCTTTTGTTTCAAAGATAGCTGCGCACTATATATGCTCAATTCCAAAAGCACTTAGTGTTGTAGTAAAGAAATCATTCTATCTATACTTGCTGAAGTGAACTGAAGTTCTGAATTAAATCACAGGAAATAAATCTCCCTAATTGCAATTCCTTGTAGTTCAAACTAAGAATCCTGGATTACATTTTAAAGTATCATTGCAATGGGAAAGAACGACTATCTTGCAATCAGAGAACATGACCCTTATTCTCAAACAGAGACTCAGTATTAACACTCTTTCATGAAAGCAATAATGCAGAAAACAATAAGCTCTATCTAACAGAGAACAAAGCACTTAGTTCCTTTCTGTCTAAGAAGGAGCCTTGGGCCTTACTTCTGTTAGCACACTTGTGAGATTGAAGTCTACAGAGA
>ML778224.1:204112-218168 GCA_009831015.1 Picea engelmannii
TGTTACGGCTGGTGTAACCGCTTCTTCTCATAGCTGCTGATGCTGTTTCAGCATCGCAATTCACGGGTTGTTCAGCCACGTGAATCGCGCCCTTTGACTGTGTCGGCCTTGACTGCTAACTGTCAGGGCTCGTGTTTCAGCATCGTGGCGGTCTCCACTGTGTCTCAGCATCTACATTTCTGAACTAAGTGACAGCTCCGTGTTTCAACATCTGCATCCTCGAACCATGTAGCTGCTTCGTGTTTCGGCATATGCATCCTCAGACTGTGTAGCAGCTCTGTGTTTCAGCATGTGCTTCCTCGGATTGTGTAGCAGCTTCCGTGTTTCAGCATGGACTGTGTAGCAGCTTCCGTGTTTCAACATCGGTCTTGAATACTATTCTGCAAATATGGACACTTATGTACTTCTAATCAATGGTTAAGTACGAGAGTGATGTAAAATATCATGCAAAACAAATTAAACGTGTAGTAATGAGAAAGGACGTTGTGTACCTTGGAATGATCAGGTGGAATGATAGTATAAGTCTAAATACAGGTGATGAAGGGTATAACAATGGCAAAAAGTATGGGCAAAAAGGGTACAATATGTGGTCCTAACAAAACCTGGAGGAATTACATAAAAGACACTGAAGAACATTGTGTAATATTTTCAAATCTTTATTCATTACAGGTACATAGTTATGATTATTTAAAGTTAGGGTTGTTGACTAATAAAAAATTAGTCATGTGAGACTAAATTAAAGCTTGATGAAAATGATAGTCTCT
The DNA here is from genome assembly GCA_009831015.1 of Picea engelmannii. Taxonomy (NCBI): domain Eukaryota; kingdom Viridiplantae; phylum Streptophyta; class Pinopsida; order Pinales; family Pinaceae; genus Picea; species Picea engelmannii. The sequence continues at coordinate 204,877 of ML778224.1, forward strand.
TGTTGTTAAAGTTAAGGAAGATTTGTAGGTATGTGATGATATACACAAGGTCTATTACAAATATATAAATAATATTTGGATGATGAAATTGATGAGGGATTTTGGTTGAGGTACATGTTGGGTACATGGTTGAGACAAGTAGTTGATGATTTCACACACACATGAGATGTATAGTTGATGATGTTGGTACATCTTGATAAGTCATAGTTTATGTGTATTTGATGCATGATTTGTACATATTTGGTGCATGGTTGATGCACTTGTTGATGGTACAGGTTGAGGTATAGGTTAGTTCATGGTTGATACACTTGTTTATGGTACATATTGATTGTAAGGCAGTAGTATAGCTTGGTTACAGGTCAGCACTACAGGTTGTTATAGTGGTATATCTCACAGTTATAGTGTGATATTGGTTCCATCATTCTACTTCTACATTAGGGTGGTTGGACAGGGAAAGGACAAGTGGTTGTAGACACCTTCCGGTTGTAGCCGGAGAACATAGGGGGTTGTAGCCTCCTTCTAGTTGTAGCTAGAGAATTGGGGAGTTGGAGCTTCCCTCAGGTTCTAGCCTGAGAAACTAGGGGGTTGGATCCTCCTTCCAGTTGCAGCTGGAAAAAAAAGGAAGTTGGTGCTTCCAATAAATGTAATTCTTAAAGACATATAAGAAAAATCATTATGTGGTTTTCTCACGCTTTGGGCTTCCACGTAAAAACACTGGTGTAATGGTATGTGTATGATTGATCATTTTTTCATTGTTTATTCACTCTGCAACTATTGTATGATAATGATACATTGATATAACACTTTCATTTTATGGTTAAAAAGAATTAGATTGCTCTATTATTGATTCACCCCTCCTCTCAGTAATCCAACACATCATATGATTGTTGTAAAGGAAACATTCGAAGATATCCCTCCATATCATAAATGGGATCCTCATCATAACCAATCACATCCCACTTGTGTCTTCCAACATGTATGAACTCATCAATATTATTAACCATGTCACTATCTTTATCATAACATGAAGGATTTAATGCATACAAGGGATCCTCTAATACTTCTTCACTTTCCAAATCATAAAATAAATCATCATCAAAATAAAGGAAATGGAAATAACTTACCATATTCACTTCTTGTTGTGCAGGAGAATCAAAGGCTTGAATGAATTCATCAAATGGAAGAGCATACAATACATCATTCCCAAGACTCATCTCTTTAATCAATTTTTCGATTTCATCAGAAAATGAAGGACCTAGCTCTTCCAAGGATTCCTTTACTTCTTCACATTTTTAATCATAGAACAAAGTGTCATAAAAAACCAGGAAAAGAAAATGGTTCACCTCATTCTCTCTGTCTTGCATAGGAAAGATAGGATCTTGGAGAGCTTCATCAAACGAAGGAGAAAGTACTAGTTCTTCATCCTCATAACTCACTTCTTTAGTCAAGTCTTTACTGCATTCTATTGAATCATGGGAAAAATATTGCTCCTCTTCAGAGGTTGAAAACCTTCTTCATAAATCTCTCCTTATATATCAGAGGGTTACTGGTATTGAGTATGGTATACACCCCTAAGATCTCCCACAATCTCACAGGTGCATCCTTCGTCCTTTAGGGATATTGCTATATTTTGAAGGGAATATTCATATGTCTGGCATTATGGTTTCAAAAAATCAATAAACCTATTGACGAGTTCTATGAAATATGATATACCCTTATCTTTGCCACAACCCTTAATACAATCTTGCAAAAATGACGACAGGGAAAGTATGAACAATTTTACTAGAACATCTTCTCCTTCAAATTGTATCTCACTTATATACTTCAAGAATTCTACAATGTGAGTAATTGGGAGGCCTCCTAATCTTGGAGAGATTTTTAACTATTTTATATCAAAATAATGTGGGTATCCTTGAAAATTTTAAAAATAAATAGTCGGATATACGTGTTCTCAAGGTGCCATCATCCCATATCTTGTAAATATCACAAAGTTGAGATTAAGGTTGCACCTTCTGTTAGCTAGAAGGAGAGGTAGTAGTGGGGGCCTAGAGAGGCCATAGAGATAATAGTGGAGGCCATTCAATGTAAGGTGGACTAGGTCCACTATATTATTAAATAAGGCCCACTATGGTAGTTAGATATAATAAATGGGTAGTTAGATATAATAAATGTAAGATGACTTCTTAGAAGTTTCTACTTCTAGAAGATTCCTCCTCTAGAGTGTTCTTAGGTGATGGTAGCACTATATAAAGGGGCTTCAAGCAATGCAATGGGACATGAAGAGAATTATTGTATTTGGAGTGGTAGCTCAATAGGAGGATGCCCCCTCGAAGAGGCAAGTGAATAGGAGAGGATCCCTTACATAATAGGATCGATTGAATGGTGTTGCCCTACCTCAAGGGTTTCTATAATAAAGTTTTGGTTTTCTATATTGTTCTTTGAATCTTTGTGGTATTTATATATGCAATTATTTGGTTATTAACACCTTGGAAAAGGTTAGTGTATTGTCTAGATATCTTCTTAAGGATTATCAAAGGGGGTGAGGGAATCACCCTCAATGGAGTCTCTAGGTAAGCTTCATAAGATGAACGCTTTGAGGGAAAGGCTTACCGAAAAAGTATCATTGAGGAATATGGACTCAGTGTTCCTCGACAACGATGCCAAAATTTTTATCACACAATTTGTATTTGCCCAAATCCCAAGAAAAGTAAGGGATATTGGCATAACAAACAAGATATCCTATCACTATAACCTTAATAGAAAATCCCCACTTTTTAGGGATAGGCAGGGTCTACCCCAGGGGAGGTGTCCCTGATAACCTAAAGGGTTGGAAATTAGGGTTATGGTCAAGATATATTCCCCCCTCTCATTGATTACCAATGTCACTAAGTTTGTGTCTAAAATATTAGGTTAATGAATTTCTTGATGTACCTTCTGAGAACAAGACAATATAACATGCATATACAACAATTCCAAGTACAAATGTGATAATAACACCTCAATAGATAATGGAAAGTGAAAATAAGTGCTAGCTCATATAAAATTGCAACATTTAATAAGTTTACAACAACAATTGATCAAATGTAACAACTGCAACAAATACTCCTCAGAAAAGTTTGAAAAGACAATGAAAAGATAACATTGACTAAGTAGTACGATAATAACTTATCATAAGCAATTTCTGAAATGGTTAGCTAGCAATTAATGTTGAGTATGCAGAAAATTTGTTGCAATTAGATGGTCGTACCAAACATTTATAACATCATCAAATAAGTCAGTGATCTAGGCTAAACTAGAGTTAGAGATAGTTAGTAAACTCTTAAGAGAAGAGTTTTTGAGTGTTTAATAAATCCTTCAACAAGAGAGAGGTAAGAACTAGTTCTTTCTAGGGCTTATGGAGTCAAAGTGGACAAATTCTTCTAAGGTTGCAAATTAATTTGATAATGCACAAACGTCTAAAAGGGAAAATGCATAGGAGAAGTGGTAACTTAAGTCCCCCTATGCATTGACCTCAAGAGACAAGATATTAGGGTGTAGGAAATTCTAGGAACTAACAACTTTCTCTCCTTAGGATGGAGTAAAACTTATGCAAAGATAACTGAGTAAAAATCCTTAGAGTGATAGAAGTTTAGGGCTCTAGGGTTTCACTAGTCACTAGATCAATTCAATGAAAAGCTTGGAAAATAGAAAGTAAGAAAGTAGAAATTTAAGTTCCTTACTTCAAGAATTAAGTATACCATGCAATTTCATAATACTATATGAGAAAATAGAACCATACACAAACCATTCAATAGATGACAAAAAATGCAGATTTTACTTACTTGCACCAAGAATAATCATGAAAATACTTCACCATAAAAACTTCCAATATTGATCCAAGTTGCAAAAAATAGTCGTATACAAGTCCACCTCACAATTTCATCCAATAGCCCTCACTAGGGCGGAAATTTCAGACCTCTTCTCTTGTATGAGAAGGTGTGATGATAAAAATGAATGTACTTTATGCTTATTTATACAAAACTTTTACCTTTAATTAATTTTAGGTCAAAAATAAGGCCGACCTAGAGAATTTACAATAAAATTCAATTTTTTCATAATAAAATTAATTAACATCTAGATACACCTCCAAGGTTGACATCATGCCCTTCTAGGGTGACATTGAGGCCTAAAGGCATAACATTGAGCCTAAAATGGTGATTGGCCTCTAGAGGCCCCAGATGATGCCCACACGTGCCATTGGTCTCATAAATGCCTCCAAAATTAAAACCCTAGCTTTGGATGGCATATAGGGTCGTGATGGTGACATCCAGGGCCCTTAAGGTCCAACGTCCATGTGGAGGAGCAATATCCCCCTGGGTGTAAGTTTTCCAAGGTGCCTCCAAAGGTAATGTCCTTCTTTTTCCTAGTGCAAATATTCACTTTCTTCTTACCCCTCACTTGGGTTGCAACATCCATATTTGGGATTTAAGCCCCCATGAAGGTATGAGCTAATCATTCCCTCATGTGTACCTAACCATCGAGCAAGGTCTTGAAGAAAAAACAAGTACGCTCTCCAAGGGTTCATAAGTCACAGAGATCATAACATGAAATTACATCCAATAATTAAATTACCCAAATATGTGCATCAAACCCCCATTAACCCAAACAAATGCTCGAATACATTATGCAACTTGACAAGTTAGTTTTGGAGAAGGTCTCAAGCTGTCATATTGGGCTAACCTCTCTTAATTTTGGGGTGTTTCCTAAGTGGGATCTAATCCAAGTCATGTAAATGTATGAGGTGTCATGGGGTTAGTGTTTGGGCATGGGGTGCATGTAATAATAGGGAAATGTAAAGTCTTACTTGTGGGTGCATTTGTAGAGGGCTAGTTGCACCTTGTCATAAATGCAATTGTTTCCTAGCCCATTCATTGCCTTTTTATTCTTAGCTTTATTTATTTTTATCCTTTTATTTTTGCTTCAAGGGAATAGTTGAGGGCCACTGTCCTGGCTTGATAACTAGAGGTGAAAGTGTTATCCAAAAACATTTCACCGAAATGACAAGGATGGTTCTTGATGAGACCCCCTTTCTCTTAGCTATGCCACCAAGAGAAACTACCCTAGTTTGGTGACTATATAGGTGGTAGTGTCATATCGCTGCATGCCCATGGTCATAATAGGTCGGCTCGTGATGAGACCTCATATCCATCAACTAGTACCTTGAGTGTTTATGTATCTTATGGTTCCCATTTTCTTACTGAGAATCTTTTCATTGTTTTCTGAGGGATCTATGGGTGAAGCATCTCAAAGGTTTTAACATTGTCTTTTAACTCTTTCCAACTACTTTTACCCTCTAGACCTTTAGCCCCTTCTTCCCACAAGGAAAGGTACACACCTTTGTAGTGTAGCCAATAATAATGCCCAAACAAGGATAGGGGAGATGGAAGGAATAATGATGGAAAATGGTAAGTATGGGGGGAAAAATGATGGATTTTCATAGACCCACCTAGTATTAACCCATCTTAAAGGGAAATCAACTTATTAGGGAACCATGTTACCCTTCCAGGTATGAGCAAGGAAAATAGCATAATTTCCAAGAAAACGTCATGAAATGAATAAGGATTCAATACAACATATTCAAGTGCTTAAAAAATCAGAGTGATACATACCATGATACCCAAACTCCTTACCTCATGGAGGAAGACCCACTGCTACTTCAGGATCAGGATGGTGGGATGGATATTGTTGCTGGTGATAAATGGACGACACTAAAGAAAAGAGGGGCCCTCTGGAGCCATTCTCAAGTCATTTGGATCTTGGTACTCCATGTCTAAGACCTGTGGGCCTCAAGACATGATCTCCTTAGTTATCCCTAAGCTAGGAGATAATAGGATTTTCTCCCAACCATTATTAAGGGGGAGTGTTGGAATATATTATATTCCTTGGAAGGTAATAATGTCTTTGTATTATGTCGAAAGTTGTCCACAATCTTATGTAAAAGAGTATACAAAAAATATTTCATATTTATTATGGAATAGTTTACTCTTGGTAGGAATATAATATAAAGGGATGATAAAAAGGAGAATTATATTATCCCACATGCAATATGTGAGAGTAATTCCTTCATATCTATTGGTATATAATAATTCCAAGAGTGCCTCTTAAGGTATAACATGTGATCACCATCTTACACTCTCAAAAATTCTTCTATATTTGTATGGAGTAATTGTGGAGTCGCTCTCTTGTAAGATTGAAGGAGATTTATGGAGATAATAGAAGACAACCTTCCTGTGGACGTATCCCAATTGGGTGAACCACGTATATCTGGTATATTATTTTTCCTTTTCTCTTTATGCTCTTATTATGTTTGACATGTTGTTGTATTAATAGATCAGAGGTTAGTTTATTTATCTTTCTATACCTATGATTTCCCAAAGGCTCCAAGGCCCCCTCCATTATATCCCATTTGCTTCATTAGCTTCAAGCCAATTCCCTTGGTGTGTTTTTCAAAGACTCCAAAAGAAGTATCACCATTAATGAAGGAAGGACCCAAACATGGAGAATAATTTACCTTCATGCTAGTTTGTGACACTCGGTCATCTCCTTGAAGTGTGACTAACTACTCCTCTTGGTTGGATGAATATGTAGATGAGGCTTCTAGAAAACCACCTTGGTTCATTGGTGCCTGGAGATCATCCTCTCTCATATGAAAAAATGTGCAATTATCAACATCATCATGACAAGAACCATAAATTATATACCTGCCATGGCCACAAGGTAGAATTTTTGTTTCTCCAGTCATGGAGCATTCTCCAACTTGATCCTTCATAGCTTGTAGCTATAGCTGTAGTTTTCTCTTTTCCTCTTTAGACTCTTGAAGAGACCTCCTCAATTCAGCATGATCTTCTTGGATGGTCTGGTTTATTTCTTCAAGCTCACGAATCCATGCACTCTTCAATGTTATTCCCATCTTGTCTGCAACACCTACAATGTTTGTCAATACTACTCTTATACCACTTGATCTGAAACTACGGTGTCATTATTACCAATATTTACACAGATATATGCCACTCCATTAAATTTCAGGTTTAAGATTGCTTTTATTGAACTTGATTATGTTTAAAAAGGTTAAATTGAAGTGAACTTGATAAATAAGCTTAATAAATATCATATGCCATTACTTAATGCATCCAACAAATTAACTGTGGAAATGAGGAAGCATAAGAAACATGAGATAAGAAGTCAACCATAAGGACAAGGAAATCACCAATTGTTAACGAAGCTCACCTAGGGTGGGCTATGTCTCTGGTCTTTGCTCAACCGCATAGCCACTTCATTTCTCTTCTTTAAAATATGCTTTGCTTTAATATAAAAGGGATGTAGTCCCATTCCTGGTGATAGCATCAAAGAAGGTTCTCTTATGTGTAAATATTTGTCTCTCAGAACATGTGGCAAAGTTTCTCCTTAAATGAGACAATCTCTATGAACAATCCAAGATGAAATTCTCACAAAGACGATTCTCACAACATGTTACAAGGTCTCTCCCGTAATGAGGCATTCTCCATGGATGAGCCGAAGGAAAAGTTCTCATAAGCTGTGGCATAATAAGGAATATTTTCCAATGGGAAACCATAGTCCTCTTCGAATCTGCTAACTAGATTCAAGCATTATCATTGGAATTACATTTGTCTCACAATTGATGTGTTTCCTAAAATAGATCAGGTCTTTCTGCCTTGATGCAACACTCCACGCTCATCAAAATTTGTAGCATGCATACACCTTTTTCAAAATATCATAAACAAACCAAATTTTAGAAAATAACCATGCTTACATTTGGTATTCTTCCATAAGACTCATGATCAGCTACTCAGATGAAAAATAGGACATATCCATTTTGATTGTGGCACGAAATTGTGTAAGAATGATTGTCAAATCATCTCAAATGGATGAAGTCACCTCCAAGCCTCTATTGGGCTCTCTGTGTCATAAAGTATGCCTCCAAAACTGCATTAATTACCACTCTACATTGGTTTCCATGCACATACAGCCTCTGGGTGCATGCATCCCCTCCTAAATGTTGGGAAAATAGGAGTTTAAATAATATTGTGTGGGGTGGAGTTAAAAGCTCTGCCCATTGGTGAATTGGTTAAGCCCTTAGTTAAAATTGGTATATGGTTTGGGGGATCCAGGGGTTGAACCCCGCAGATCCCCTCATTCTCTGTTATACTTGGTTGAAACCAATATAACCATTGGTTATATTTACACCCACATCGTATCCAAATTGTATTATTTACCACCAATAGGATGGGATGGTTGCACAAACTTCCACCTCTACCCGCGTCAATTTTGATTTGAAGTGTGCATGAATTTTGGGGTGGTATATGACCGTTGATTTTTGTGGATGCTACCGAAAATGGAGGTTCATTGTCTGGGAGATAAGACATGATTCCAGGTTTGGCCATCAACTGTTTTGGCCGCTAGATTTGGCGTCCACTGATTCAGGGCTGATCCCTTTTTTTTAAATTTTTATTTTTTTCCTATAGCCCACATTGGGCATCTCGAAGATGCCACGTGGTGCAATGTGATAGGTTTCCCTCTATCCAGTCATGTTCTGACTCACCTACCATGCATATCCCTATCAAAATTCCAAGTATATGCCACTTTTTTCTTTGTTGGTGGGCCACATGGAAGCCTATCAAGCTACCACTTGTCACTCTGTTTGATTGCCATGTGTCGACTCTTAGGTGGTTCCATGTGGTGTCACCTAGGGGGTGCCACTTGTTAAATCCTCAGGGTTCCATGTCATCATGTTGACATCACCTTGTATGGTCAGCTTTGTGGCCTATTGTACGAATGTTGATGTCACCCTTTGACTTTGACTAGGTTGACCACATCTTTGACCGATCATAACTTCTTCATTCTATCTTCGTTTGACGAGAAGTTTTCATCGTTGGAATGATTATGAAGAGATCTTTGACTTAGCATAGTTTTCATCAGATTTTGAACAATTTGATTTTTGGGCCTTTTAGATCCACCTGGATCATTCCTCCCCACTAAAGGACTTTTGGATCCCAAAAGTGTACATCACAAGATCATAAATGTCCCTTTGACTTATAAAAGAACCCATACCCTTTGGACACCTAAAAAAAGCCTAAAATATCAGTATGTTGCATGAATAAGTGGTGTTATACATCTCATCACTTTTACAAAAAGTTCCCTTCTATGGGGTCTTAGAAGCAACAACTGATTTACAATAATGTCCACAATCAACTAACCCCCCAAAATTAAATCCTTTCATTCATCAAGATGAATGGGTCCTTCTTCTTGAGTTGTCTCTTTTCTAGTAGTTGGCCTTCTTCAGGTAGTTGGCTTCCTTTTTGAGTTGCTTCATCGACTGACCCCTTCACAGGTGTTGTTCCAACCTTCTCGTTCTTCTTAGAACATATCTCTCGATGGAGGGTCCAACAGGTGTCTTCATGATGTGCACCCTTATCGAAGTGGGTGTAATGGTTTTTCCTCTTCTAGGTTTTATTTCCCTTACTTTTCTCCTCATGTCGAGAAGGGTTTTCAAGTCTTGGATTCTTCCTGGTTTCCATAACCTTCTTGTACAAAGACATTATTTTCCAACACTTGGAAAAAACATGGTTATTCATACCAAAAAATGTACATGGTTTTATATTCCATAAACTTTGTTGATCATTGCCAATTTGCTTATAATCAAAAGGAATGTTTGAATAATGAGACTTTTTATACCTTGCTTGGTTTTCTCTAGTGTTGGTCTGGCGAGGAGAACTTTCCTGAGCTCCTCCTTTGTGATGTTCATCTCCCCTTGGAGATGACTCATAATCATGATCATCATAATGATATGATATGCTCTTAGCCTATACTAATTTGTTCTTGTCACTTGAAGACTCGCTTGCTTCTAGGGTTTTGGACTTGCTTTCATCATGAGTCTTGGAGCATTCTCCAACCTCTTCTCTCACATAGTCCAATCCTGCATGTCAAGTTAATTCTGCCACTTCCGTGGAATTCAAAATGCCTTCGTCGTTGGCTCCAAGGCCTCCTCTGTCATATTGCATTTGGTTCATTATCTTCAAGCCAATTCCCTTGGTGGGTTGTTGAAAGAATCCAAAAGAAGTATCAACATTAATGAAGGAAGAAACTAAACATGGAGAATCACTTACCTCTATGTCAGTCTGTGACACTCGATCATCTTCTTGAAGTGTGACCAACTACTCCTCCTAGTTGGATGAAGTAGTAGACAATGCTTCTACGAAATCACCTTGGTTCGCTAGTGCCTGGAGAAAATACTCTATCATCTGAAAAAATGTTCAGTTATCAACATCATCATGAAAATAACCATAACTATTATACCTACCATGGCCACAAGATGGACTCTTTGTTTCTCCAGTTGTGGAGCATTCTCCAACTTGCTCCTTTGCATCTTGTAGTTGTAGATATAGTTTTCTATTTTCCTATTCAGACTCTTGAAGAAACCTCCTCAATTCAACACTCTTTTCTTTGATGGTTTGGTTGATTTCATCAAGCTCACGAAGCCATGCACTCTTTGATGATTTTCCCATCTTGTATTCAACACTTGCAATCTTCTTTAATTCTACTTTGATACCACTTGATATGAAACTGAGGGGGCATTATTACCAATATTTACTCAGTTCTATGACACTCCATTAAAGGTCAAGTTTAAGATCATTTTTATTGAACTTGATTGGGTTTAAAAAGTTGAAATTGAAGTGATTAAGAGGCTTGAATCCAAATTGAAGTGAACCTGGTAAAGAAGCTTAATACATCTAATATGTCATTACTTAATGCATCCAACAACTTAACTGCGGAAATAAGGAAGCATAAGAAACATGAGATAAACATTCAACCATAAGGACAATAGAATCACTAATCGTTAACCCAGTTCACCCAGGGTGGGCTAAGTCTTAGTGCTCCGCTCAACCATGTAGCCGCTTCATTTCTCTTCTTCAAAATATGCTCTCATTTACATAGAAAAGGGTTGTAGTCCCATTCCTAGTGCTATCATCGAAGAAGGTTCTCCTATGTGTAAAGAGTTGTTTCTCACAACATGTGGCAAAGTATCTCCTAAAATGAGACAATCTCTATGGACAATCCAAGGAAACATTCTCACAACATGTGGAAAGGTCTCCCACGTAATGAGGCAATCTCTATGGACAATCCAAGGGAAAAGTTGTCACAAGTCGTGGCATAATAAGGACTCTTTTGCAATGGGAAACAACAATACTCTTTGAATATGTTTATTAGGTTCAAGAATTATCATTGTCATTACATTTTTCTCACGATTAATGAGTTTCTTGCAACAGACTCGGACTTACTCCCTTGCTACAACACTCCATGGTAATTGAAATATGTAGCATGCATACACCTTTTGCAAAATGTCATAAGGAAACCAAATTTTACAAAAGAACCATGCTTACATTGGGTTTTCTTCCCTATGCCTCACGATTTGTTGCTTGGATGCCAAAACGGACGTCGCCATTGTGATCGTGGTGTGAAATCATGTTATAATGACTGCCAAATCATCTCAAATGGATGAAGTCACCTCTAGGCCCCTGTTGGGATCTATGTATTGTAAAGTATGCCTCCAGACCTTCATTAATTACCAGTTTGAATTGATTTTTGTGCCCGTACAACATATGGGAATGTGCATCACCTCCTGAGTGATGGAAAAATAAGCCTTTAAATAATATTGTGTGGGCGAAGTTAAAAACTCTTCCCGTTGGTAAATTGGTTAAGCCCTTAGTTAAAATTGGTATATGGTTTGGGGATCAATGGATCAAACCTTGTAGATCCCCCAATTCACTTTTATACTTGGTTGCAACCAATATAACCATTGGTTATATTTACACCCATATCATATCCAAACTGTGTTATTATCGCCAATAGTATGGGATGGTTGCACAAACTACCACCTCTTCCTGCTTCAGTTTCGATTTGATGTGTTCATGGATTTTGGGGGGGTATACAATCGTCAATTTTGGTGTATGCTACCGAAAATGCAGGTTCATTGTCTGGGAGATAAGACATGACGTTGGGTTTCGCCACTGACCATCGGATTTGGCACCAGCCAGTCTGGGGTTGACTCGTCTTTTTTTTTAATTTTGATTTTTGACCCATATCTGTTAAGCCCTAATATTGTCTCATTACCCCTTAATTGGGGCATATTACATTAGTAATGTTATTTTATTTATGTCGACTTTATTCCATTAGTTTTAATTATACCTCCTAGTCTCGTATATATACGAAGGAGACATTTTCATTTGGAATCATCTTGGAATTGTACATTTATGTGGGCATAAGGAGGTTTCCCCCTCGAAGAGGCTTATTATCTTAATTTCTCTCTTTTCCAATGCGTTGAGTACTTATTCTGAGGTTTTTCTATGCTATATTGATATTTGGTTCTTAACATATGGTATAAGAGCTCAAGGTCTTGGGGTTTCGCTGCGACATATGAGACACCTTGCAATTTTCCTATAAATTTGTTTCTACAACATTTCAAAATGAACGTCTTGGAGGATATTTAGTATACAGATCAAGGCATGTTGGGTTAAAATTTCATCTCCTGAGGCCTTATAAGTTTAGAGATACAACTTGTGCAAAATAGGGTTATGGAATCATCCTTAAATGAGTCATTGCGTAATTTTCGCTATAATTTTTTTTCTATAACGTTTCATACCCTTAACTCTGGAGGTTATTCACATAAATTAGTAAGGTATCTGTGGTAAAAATTTCATCTTCTGGGTCATCTTACATTTGTAGATACACCCTGTGGCAGATAGGATATCTGACTAGTCCTATTGACTAGTCTCAAGAAGGTGTTCCAGGTAAAACAATCATAACTTATTCCTAGAGTATCCAAATTGAGTGAGACTAGTTGCATTGGATAGTGGACAGTCTGTAGTATTTCTGGTACGATTTTCAGAATTTTATATCAATAATTTTGTGTGGGTCACGCTATACAAGTTACATCTCCAGGAAAGGCCAAAACTCAGCAAGTTGTGGGGAGGTTACCATAAATTCCACTTGGCACATCCAATTTTGATCAGACCTATGGCATTGAAGAGAAGAAATATCAGAGAACTATAAAAAATAGAATTTCATACCCAGAAGGGATGAAACTTTGGATATACAATAGAAGAAATATTGTATAGAAGAACCACCTCAAAATCAAGGTTCAAAAGTGATACCTGGCCAACATGCCACCCGAAAAGGGAACTTCTACACCAAATAAACCTCCAAATAATCCTACATGGACTCTTGATGAGGGTGAA
>ML778224.1:220997-279599 GCA_009831015.1 Picea engelmannii
TTACCTAATAGGTAGGCACTTCAAGGTCAAACCAGATCATGATAGTCTTAAATACTTCTTGGAACAAAGACTATCTTCAGAAGAACAACAAAAATGGGTAACCAAGATATTGGGTTATGATTTTGAAATCGTCTATAAAAAGGAGAAGAAAAATGTTGTGGCAAATGCACTCTCGAGAAAGGATGAAGATGTTGAGGCCTTTCTTTGTGCTATCTCGATCATCCAACCTGATTGGATAATAGAAGCAAGGGATGAATGGAAGAATGATGAAAAAGTGTGGAATCTCATTCAAAGGTTGTATAAAGATTCTAGTGCATCAAATACATTTACATGGAAAAATGATTCACTATGGTACAAAGATCGCTTATATTTATGTAAGAAATACCAACTCAAACAAAAGGTATTATTGGAATTGCACACCTCTAAAGTAGGAGGACACTCGAAATTTTTGAAAACCTACCATACAATCAAGAAGGAGTTTTTTTGGGATGGCCTTAAAACCGATGTTCAAAGGTTTGTAGCAGAATGTTTGGTTTGCTAAAAAAAAAAGGTTGAAACAATTAAGACCCCAGGTCTTTTACAACCATTAGCCATCCCAAGTCAGCGCTAGGAGGAGGTTTCCATGGATTTCATCACAGGGTTACCGAAGTTTGAAGGAAAGAGTGTGATCATGGTTATTCTTGACAGATTGACAAAGTACACACACTTTTGTGCACTCTCTCATCCCTTCAAATCTAGTATAGTTGAAACCACATTCATGGAGATAGTTCAAAAGCTACATGGCAACACGAAGATTATTGTAAGTGACAGAGATCCCATATTCACTCGACATTTTTGGATAGAATTATTTTCTTGTGTGCGTACTCAATTGGTTCATAGCTCATCCTATCATCCTCAATCTGATGGACAAACCGAGATAGTGAACAAATGTCTGGAAGGCTACCTTCATTGCTTTGTCTTTGATAAACAAACACAATGGTTCAAATGGTTACCCTTAGTAGAATGGTGGTATAACACTTCCTTTCATACTGCAACAAAAATGACACCATTTATGGCACTCTATGGATACCACCCTCCTTCTATCACATCTTCTTTAAAAGAAAAATCTAAGGTTCAAGCAGTGGAAGATGACATCGAGCATTAACAACAAGTTCTCCAAATCTTAAAGGACAACCTGACCATGGCACAAAATCGCATGAAATAACAACCAGATCAACATCGTAGTGAAAGAAGTTTTGAAGCAAGGGATTGGGTGTTTTTAATACTACAACCATACAAATAGATGTCCCTCAAACAAGACAAAAAGGATAATAAATTATCACCAAAGTACTATGGCCCTTATAGGGTGCTGCAAAAGATTGGTACTATGGCATACAAATTGGAGTTGCTTGCATCTTCACAAGTACACCCAGTTTTCCATGTTTCATGCTTAAAGAAGGTTATAGGAGACAAGATCCCAGTTCAAACTATATTGCCAGAACTTTACGAGGAAGGAAAAATCATATTGGAGCTTGAAGCCATCACTAACACAAGAGTTTGCCAATTGAGGAATAGATCCATTTCAGAGTATCTCATTAAATGGAGGAAACTATCGGCTGAAGATTCCACTTCGGAAGATGAGTCTTTTATACAGAAGCATCCAGAGTTACTCAAGCGTTGTGGACAACACTTGTGTCAAGGGGAGGGGCATGTTAAGCCCTAATATTGGCTTATTACCCCTTAATTAGGGCATATTACATTAGTAATGCTATTTTATTTATGTCGGCTTTATTCCATTAGCTGTAATTATAACTCCTAGTCTCCTATATATACCAAGGAGACATTTTCATTTGAAATCATCTTGGAATTATACATTTATGTGGGAATAAGAAGGTTTCCCCCTCGAAGAGGCTTATTATCTGAATTTCTCTCTTTTTCAATGTGTTGAGTACTTATTCTGAGGTTTTTCTATGCTATATTGATATTTGGTTCTTAAAAATATCCCACATTGGACATATTGGGCCTGCCATGTGGCACCTGGTTATTGGGCCACGTGGTGCCATGTGATAGGTTTCCCTCTGTCCAATCATGCATTGACTCACTTGCCACGCTTCGCCCTGTGAGACTGCCACGTAGATGCCACTTTTTTCTTTATGTGTGGGCCACATGGAGGTCTCTCAAGATGTTACTTGTCACTGTGTATGATTTCCACATGGAATCTCCTAAATGGTGCCACGTGGGGTCACCTAGGGTGGGAGGTGGCACTTTCCAATTGGCCCATGTGGCCCCAAAAAAAGTCAAATATTCTTGCCACGTGTGAGCTCCTCAGGGTGCCACATCAGCATGCTAATGTCATGTTGACGTCACCCTGTACTGTCATTTGTATGGATGTTGATGTCACCCTTTGACTTTGAATAGGTTAACTACGACTAGCCATAAGTTCTTCATTCTAGCTCTGTTTGATGAGCTATTTGTGTAGTTGGAAAGCTTGCAATGAGCTCTTTGACTTAATGAAATTTTCATCGAATTCCAAGGACTTTGATTTTTGGGCCTTCTGGATCCACCTGGATCATAACAATTGACTACAACATAAGAAAGTGTGACAAAACCTAATGTGCAATGAAAAATAAGCATACCAAATAGAAGTACATGTAAAGACGCATGTTTGCAACATGATGGTCAAGTACATATTTTAGGTTTAAACTATTAAGAACCAAATACTTTCATACATAAATACCAAAAAGATTTAAAGAACAATATAGAAAACCACAACTTTATTATAGACACCCTTGAGGTAGAGCAACACCATACAATGGATCTTATTATGGAAGGGATCCTCTCATGTTCACTTGCCTCTTCGAGGGAGCATCCTCCTACTGAACTACCACTCCAAGTACAATAATTCTCTTCATGTCCCATTACATTGCTTGAACCCCTTTATATAGTGCTACCATGAGCTAAGAACATTTTAGAGGAGAAATCTTCTAGAAGTAGAACCTTCTAAGAAGTCATCTTATATTTATTATATCTAACTACTCATTTATTATATCTAACTACCATAGTGGACCTACTCCACCTTACATTGAATGGTCTCCACTATTATCAATATGGGCCCTCTGGCCCCCCACACTACCTCTCTAGCTACCTTACATTCCATCCCCCTTATGAAAGCGTTGTCCTCAATGTTTGATGTACACCCATATACCAGGGTCCCATGGATAAGTGTGGACCATAATGCTGAAGTAGACTAGAGAACTAGGGTCCCATTGAGAAATGGAAGCCACCATGCTCAAGTAGTCCAACCTCCATTGTAAACCAAGGTCCCATGTTCAATTGCTCATGTGAACCCCACATGAAAGATATCGGCACTCAATAACCAACTGAAAATGATTCTCCCAATACTCACACCTATCATGTGGATCCAAATAATAATATCCATCCACATAGTGGGAGATGATCAAAGATGAATTTGGAAGGAACAATACCATTGTAGAATATGCAGGTTGGACACTGATAACTAGCTCCTGATGTGGGACATTGATGTTCTCTACAGAAGGTGGAGTAGAGCCATCAAATAAAAATGGAAGTGGTTCTCATCCCAGAAATGACAACTGTCCATATACCAATCATTGCAATTAGCCTCAAAATAATACCAAGAGTATATTTCTTGATTATATTCATCTCTGAGGTCCTCCATAATAAATCTCTCCTGCATGTTATCCAATGAATCTTGAATACTACGAAATCTATCATTGAGGTCGTCTACAAGGTCATGCAATCTAGCATCCAATGTGTCATACAATTGGGATTTGAATGCTTTAGTAATTTGTAGAATTTCTTTGAGGGTTTGAGAGGAAATATTCATCTGATCACCCTATGAACTCTTTGTTCCCGCAGTCATCATGAAAAAACCCGAAAAATAGAACAATAAGTTACGACATAAAATCGCGGTTTTTTCTGGAAAAACCCTAAAAAAAATGTTCATAACTTCACTTCATGGACTCCGTTTCGACTGATTTGTTTTTTAAAATTGGGTGAAATTGTGAGAGGAACTCCGATATGTAATTTGTTTGGGCAAACTCGGCCTCCATTTGCTAAAGAAAAAAAAAATTCGCGCCATCGTCCACGGAAAAAACCCTGAAAATTTGCAAATTTTAAAACTTTGACTTCCTGGACAGACGATTTGTTTTTTCAACTTGGGTGTTTTTATGAGAGGAACTTAGATATAAAACCTTGTTTTGAAAATTATTCACAAAAAATATACCGAAAATTTTTGGAATGTGAGGGCCCTCTTTTTTTCGAAAAAAAAACTACAAAAATAAAAAAATATTTGCCCACAATGTTTGTCAAGGAAAGTTCTCTCATACCACTTGTTAAAAACCAAATACTTGCATACATAAATATGGGGCCCTCTTTTTTCTTCTCCGAAAAAAAAAACTACAAAAATAAAAAATATTTTCCTACAATGTTTGTCAAGGAAAGTGCTCTGATACCACTTGTTAAGAACCAAATACTTGCGGCCCTCTTTTTTTCTTCTCCAAAAAAAAAACTACAAAAATAAAAAATATTTTCCCACAATGTTTGTCAAGGAAAGTGCTCTGATACCACTTGTTAAGAACCAAATACTTGCATACAGAAATACCACAAAGATTGAGAGGAAAACCACAACTTTATTATAGAAACACTTGAGGTAGGGCAACACCATACAATGGATCCTATTATGGAATGTATCCTCTACTTTTCACTTTCCTCTTCAAGGTGGCATCTAGAGCTCCAAATACAATAATTATCTTCATGTCCCGTTACATTGCTTGAACCCTTTTATATAGTGATACCATCACCTAAGAACATTATAGAGGAGGAATCTTGTAGAACCTTCTAAGAAGTCATATTACATGTATTATACCTAACTACCCATTTATTATATCTAACTACCATAGTGGGCCTTATTTAATAATATACTGGATCTAGTCCACCTTACATTGAATGGCCTCCACTATTATCACTATGGGCTCTGTGCGCCCCCCCAGTACCTCTCTAGCTACCTTACACAAACTTGAAGAACATATGACAAACTTGAAGCAGAGGGAGTATTGATGATATCAATAGGAGCACAACAAAGGGTGGAGATGCACATATAAATCATGATGAAAACAACATTCAAAAAACATATACCTAGTCACCATGTTGGAGTTATCTCTTCCAATACAACTCTACCCAACACTCCTTTTGTTGGAGATGCCTCTTCCTCTCGAAACTCTACCCAACACTCTTCTCACTAAAACTTTCCTCAATGTGATTTCTTCCCCCTCCGATACCATATGATGTAGAAGGTTTCCCACCCTTGTAATGGAAAAATCTCATGGGACATTAAAACAACATTCAAGGAAATTTTTATTAATCATCAAATGAGTACATTCATGGGAATTAACACAAAATCCTCTTATAGTGCTTGTAATTCTCTTAGTCTTCTTTGATTAATGAACCATCAATTCTTCCTAAATTCATTTTCCCAAATATGTACTCTAGCAAATTCATTTTTTCTAATTCTATAACTCCTCTTTGTTGTCTTTCAATCTTCTTAATATGATCTCTCTCTTTTGGATTATTCTTCTTGAACCCTCTCTTTTTTCATCCAAGCTCCCCTCTCATCTCTTCCCTCTCATATAGAGTGCTCCTTTATCCTTCTTCTAAGCTTCTTCCTATTGTGTTCCCTCTTGTCTAAGCTAAGCTATTGAGATCTTTCTCTCTATATTCACCTGCTCCCTCTTAAGTCTTTCTTGGCTTAGCTGTCCTTTTTTGTCAGATAAATTTAACCTTTTCTTCACTCCTCTCACAAATTCTATCTTTCTATTTTACAGAATTTTGGCATTCCAATGAATTTGTTTATCATAGTGAACATATCAATTTTCCCTTTGGTTGTAAATGCATTCTTCTTAATCAAAGTTTGCGGTGTTAAAAATTTCTTTTCCCTTACAAGATCAAAGTCTACAATGTCCAATCTCCTCTTTCTCTATTAATGCATTTCCCTTCACATATTCCTTTTCTACATAATTTCTATGATATATTTGTCATTAGGGATTTCCTCACTGTTTGCTCTATCCCATTGAGATATAATACCAGAGCCAATTCACCTCTATTCCAAATTAATTCATTCTTGAGTACAGTCCTTGAGAGTCATTCCATTTAGATATTGATGTTCTAAACATTGTTTTTAATGAAACAGTTGTTTTTATTATATTCTGAAAATTGTTTATTGTTATATTTTTTATTGCTATATAATAATTACCTCTCCTGATTAAAGAAAATATAATTACCTCTCTTGAGTAAAGTAAAGTTTCTTGATAATTACCTGTCTTTATTGTTATATTTTTTATTACTATAGAATAATTACCTCTCTTGATTAAAGTAGAGATAATTACCTGTCTTGAGTAAAGTAAAGTTTCTTGATAATTACCTGTCTTTGAGAAGGGCAAATTATAAGGAAAAAGAAGAAGGCACGTGCTTGTTATCAATTCGTAGAGTAAAAAAGACTTAGAGATCATTGCTAGTGGAGAATATTGGCCTGTTAATGTTGAACTTTCAAAAATCCTTGAGTTCATAATCTATAGTAGCTTCATAAGAATTATTTTTATGGAGCAAAGCTAAGCCTCAAATTCTCAGTACATTTCATCAAAATGGTTTGATATTATTAAGAACCCAGGTACACTACATGTTCAACCCAAGGAATTTTCAATGTATATATAGACAGTATGTAACGTACAGATTGTTACAGTGTCTTGAAAACAAACACAGAGACACAATACAAGCTAGATTTTTTCTTCATCTGATGGTAATGCGCTACCTCCTTTGTTTGTTTCGTATGTGTTAAAAGTTTTAATGAACTCAATAGTTGGGTTTTAGGGTTAAAATAATAAGGTAAATTTTTATTTTTATTTAATGAAATTGTTATCATTATATTAAAATTAATAGACTGTATAACAGAAGTGGAATAGAGATTCTTTGAATTGCTCAATTCATTTTTATAATTTCAATTAATGTGATTTGAATTAGCTTTAATTTCGGTGGTTAGTGGTTTCAATTCCATAATCAACATGTTAAAACTTAAACAAATTTGTTGAAATAACTTGAAACCTTGTTATTGATAATTTTTCATATTAAACTGTTAAAAACATTTTTAAATACCAGTAAATCGAAATCTCACAAACGTCGTAAGTAAGTAAAATGATAGTTTTATTGATGTATGCAGAGTGATCAACATTGATCAACATTGTTGATACCCAAGAATTTGGAATTTCAATCCAAATGTAAAAAAATATCTTTTAACAATCCTACATCAACAGCTGCTAGAAATAAATTGAATTTCATTCAATAAAACCAGTAATTGCCCAGACCGCATCTCTGCCTCTGAGAGTCCTCCCAAGGCCTTCATATACAGAAAACGATGTAATTTTGCTGCGGGCAAGCTGCCTGTCAATGACCTCATGAGGTGGGATCATCATATTCCTCTCTAAATTCCCACGTTCATCATCATCACTGTTATCATCTTCAACTTTCTCATGACTTCTACTCCGGCCATTCTCATTCATCTTCTCCCCCCGTACCATCTTAGACCAACCGGGGATATTTACAGGTGCAGAAGACTGGTGCCTCGTTCTCCTCCTATTATTCTCTTCATGATATGATTCCTTCCTTACTGATCTCCTGCTATTGTTATAGTTCCCTTCCTTTGCCAACAATCTGCCTACTTCAACATCATTACAACCATTATCCTGAAAACCAACCTGCTGAGAGGTGTCTGCATCAACACTACCCCATATATCCTCCTCATGAAACTCTTCCATCCTGTCAGAGTTCTCAATGCTTCTGGATTTCTGAAGTCCAAAGAGCTTGTAGATATGATAATTCACCTTAGTTTTAGGACCGCCCATCATCAAATTAATCCCATCCATGACCAGTCAAGAGCTTTCTGCAATGGTTTTTTATCAAAATACCAATGACCCCACTCCTAAAATTCTATATGGGGGCACCCAAATTGAGCCAACTCTGGCTTTTTGGCTCCACCCAGAGCTTCTTCACAAAATCTTCCCAAATTTGCAATAATCCAACACGTTTTTCTTCTTCCTTCTGCTAAATTCTCAGAAGTCAAAATCTGCAATGAAGAAGGAACTGATAGCTATGAACGAGATCCAGAAGCTAAGGCTGCGATGATGTGAGGTGATTTTGATGGGCTCTCAGCTTGTTTTCTTCAATGACATGCAGAAGAGAGCTCTGGTAAGAATGTTCCTCCCCAAAGCCAAATACAAATGAATACTTGGTATGACTTTGGAGTAACGGAATTCAATTACTATTTGAATTTGGTTGATAGCGTGGAGTATGTGTGTTCGTTTCCCTACTCTTTATCGTTTGATGTTGCTTGGAACTCAGATTTTTATTAGTTGCTTCCAGGGAAGGTTATTCCTATAAGGCAAAGAACCTTCCTTTTTCCCTAAATTTGATGATAATTTTGTGAGTTATTTGTTGAAGTGAATGGAGATCTTTGAGAATGTCCCATTACTTTGCGAATGAAAATTTAACAAACTGTTATTGATACGATGTGAGCTGTCGTTGTGCCGTTGGATTGAGTATTGTCGTAGTCGATTGATGTCGAAATCTCTTTACCTACGTAAAAGCAACGAATTCAACGTCCACGTTTTTCTTATGAGGAGTTTTATGTGACATTTTGTTCGAATACTGAAGTGATCTCAAAATCCGGTAATATTCCATTTAAAAATAATAATAATATTATATAAATGCATTTTAAGTAATTGTAATAAGTTTTTGTTCATGCAGTATGATATAAGACCGTTTATGTTGGTGGTTGAGTATGACCTAAAACAATTTGTGTTTGTACATGTTTGTACAATTTGTATTTGTGTTTAGAGGAAATAAGTTAACAGCTCAAGACTGAGAGATATGTCATAGGAGTGAAACTCTGCTTCTGTTTGGAGAAAACAGGTTAATAACTCAAAACCAGAAACATCTCACACTAGTGAAAGTCCATTCTCTTACTCACCACCAACTATTATTTTAAGTGACATGGTTATAAAAAAAAACCATGATTGTTCCATTACTAAGTGAAAAAACTTGAATAATTTATTAATTCTATAAATTTATAATGAAAATACATTTTTTATTTTTCTTATCACCAAAACAATATAAAAACCTTTTTTTTTTAATAAAATCATTTCTATATTTAAAAAGGCCTTTTAAAAACACTTCCCCAAAATACATAAAACTCACCTCATTTAATAATGCTCATTTAATAATGTATAAATATTGTACACCCTATCATGTATAAATATTGTAGACACTATTGATGATTGAATATTGGCTTGAGATTTGTGGAGATTACATAATGTGAGAATCCTTTTGCTAAACATGATTTCAGAGACAAGTTAATCAGTATAAGTAATTAATGCTTGTATACGTTGGACTATATGCACATGAAGTACCTTCAAACCCAAGGTATATGATATTAATGTTTACCCCGATTGCTCTACTAGTGCATAATGTTTACCCTACGACTTGGAGTTTTCTACCAAGTAAAAATAAAATTCCATAAATATCAAATATTATATTATGCCAATCGTTTGACAAGGGCTTATATCATACGATATGTACTTGTAGAATTCAATTTAAAAAATTTATAAATACATCAAATATCATATTATGCTGATCATTGGATAGAATTCAATTTAAAAAATTTATAAATACATCAAATATCATATTATGCTAATCATTTGATAAGGGTATATATATATATATATATATATATATATATATATATATATATATATATATATATATATATATATATATATATATAATTTATTTACATGGTTATACTTAGTTTCAAGGTTTTAAACAATATAAAGATGTGATTAATATGGTAATTTAAGTGATGAAATAAAAGGTATGTTACACATTTTACAAAGGAGAAGTTTATGTCATATTAATTATGTGATTTATAGTTCAATATAACTAAGCAATGTAAGGATATAGGACCACACAACACTTTTTGAGGAAACTAGAGTTCCACAAAAATATGAAGGCCATAAGATCATATAGTAAAATATTGAAAAAAATATTTGGTATAATTGTAATGAAGTTGAATGAATACAACATTTTAGTTTTCAATATATTTTTCTGTTGAGATCATGATTTAATTGCAAGGTAATGTATCTATATATATATATATATATATACATATGTTTATATGATTTGAGAGGATACACGAGCAAAAAAAAAGCTTTAATCTATTGTAATATAAATTTGATTTACAACATTCCTTGTAAATTTTAAAGAAAATGTATTGGGTTTTCATGTTCTCTTGGGAAATTGCGTGTATAATGTCACTTCACTTCATAGTTGAAACATATGATTGATTTCTCCATCCTCATGGTTGTTCGTAGGCACCCCTCCACACAAGGGATTGGCGGGTTCTTAAGACACATCTAGCCTTGGTTATGTTGAGGGAGGAAAGACATATAACTTGTGTTATAATAATCCTTTTGTTCCTCTTTGTTACCCCTCCTTTTATCATAAGAATCTAACCAACTATGTTCCAAATCCTCACAACACTAGGCCTTTTGTATTAATTCTTCCAAAGTTTTGGGTTCCATTATTCTAATATGATTTTTGTAAGATGGTTTCAACCCACTAGGGAATCACTTCACTGTGATATTTCCATCTATTATGTAGGTTGCATATTTTAGAAATTGAAATATTCATGCTTGTATTCTTCAATAGAAATACAAGTCTACTTAAGATCATCATATACATTTATAGTTTTCTCATAATAGGGTGTTAAGAGTTATTTTCACTAACTTCCCTAAGTGAACCTTTTATCTTATATGTCCTTCAACATTTACCTTAAATCTCTTCACCATAAGGAGACCTTACCAATAATCTTGTAAATGGCCCTCCTCGCCTTTATTTTCTTGAGTAGTCATGTAGTTAGAAATACTTATTTATACCCAAAAACCATGTCTCAACCTATTCTCATGTATTTTCTTCTCCATTATAGGTGTGTGGCTTGGCCTTACAAAACTCTTTCTAGAATTCATCTTAGTGGGATGTTTTTCTTCTCTTATGCTTACCCCTATAGAATTTGGCTCTATCATAAGGTTCCTTTAATAATTCATTATCAATGTCTAATGAGTAATGAGGAGAGACAATAAGTAGAATCAAAAGAGGATTTCCTCAATCCTTTATATCTCTAACTAGAATCCCATTAGGTAGTTCACTTATTTACATCCTCTCAATTACATGTGTTCTTCTATAACAGTTTCCTATGCATTATTAAAAAACATCGGGGTAGCTATTGGTTAATACTAATTTTCTGCTCCTAAGATTTCATCATCCTCTCATTAAATATTTTTTACTAGCGAATTAGGTGCTTCTTAGTTTCTATGCCCATTTGACAACATTTCAACACCTTTTGTACTAACCTCTTCTACATAAACATTTCATTGGAATTTTATGGCATCTTAAGAATCATATATATTGGAAACTTGATTTTCAACTCAATCCTAAAGGGATTTGTTATGCAACAATTCTAAAATATCATAAGTAGATTGCAACTATATAATTGTACAATTATATTCTCCTTTGAAACTACTTTACAATGACTATAATATTTCCAAATACACACACCTAATATAACTCATGCATTGTTGGACAATAAATGTAAATAACACTTAGTGCCATCACTTAACCAAAATTATAGGTTATCTTAAACACAAACTACAACATTACATTGCAGTTTTATAATATAGTTAAACTCTTAAACACTAACTTTTCTCAGAATTATCACGTTGATATCTTAATTTTAATAATTAGTCTTGCATATGCCACAAAACAAAATCATAAACACAACACATAACATTCACATATAGGACACATATTTATGGTGGAAAATATGATAACTAGGAGAAAAACTCATTATAAATCCACAACCATATGCAATACATGTTCTATGCATACATATCATGCCCTAGTGCATGAATTGTAAAAACTTTGTCCCACTTAGCATAGTCCATTGTCCCATGACACAACCAAAGATAGTCCAACAAGTCACTCAAGACACTAACATAAGAGTAAACCCTTCCTTACCGAAAGTCACATCAATAAATAGAACATGAATTAATCCTTAGTCATAAACCCCTAGGATGCCATCAAAGTGGAATTGGATTTAATGTCCCAACTAACCACATAATTTATTTATCCCTTAGATGACTCAAAAATGGACAAAATTGTATTAAAGGGACACAAAAGACTGATTCAAAATTAATGATCACTATACAAAAAACAATGTATACAACATCCATTTGACCTCGATGCACCTAAGAGCCTACTAACTACGATTTCCTATTAAAGGTCTTAAAAAGTCCTCAATTTATAACTACAATTGTAACAAACCCAATCCAAGCACTTATAATTTTCCAAGTCTTCTTCCCAAGCATATATTTTCAAAACTCTTATATCTATCCCATCATATTATGTTATGTCTATGTTCCTCCTCTGAGTCCTTTAAATGGTCCTTAGAAAAAGTTCTATTGGACTAGTATCCATTTTTATCTCCCACTTTCAATATCCTATCCCCACTTGAAGACCTTCTTGAGTTTTTCATCCATATTCCAATCATTATCCACCTATCAAAGTCAACCTTTCAATATTTTCGTCCACTCCATGACATTCCCATTGTATCCAATGGCCTTTCTTCACTTATTTTATGCTTGATTGATTCCCTTATAATTCCACCCAAGAATCCACATGACAACCTTGTCCTTCATCAATTTCAGTTAGCTTGTTCCCTTCTAATTTACATCCATCCACTTTACTCACTCTTTCTTTCCTATTTTTCTTTGGATCTATCATTTCTAGTCTCCTTCTCTATCTATAAGGACAATTATGGAACACATTCTCATTTTCACTAAAAACTTTCTTTATCTCAAACGTATTTCCATATATTCCTTGGCCAATGGCCATTTCCATGGGTTGAATTATATTGGCTCTCCTATGATGTCCCTTTGATTTATTCCATCCACACTTGACTCTAGCCATTAGTTTCCTACCTCAAACCTATCACATAAT
The DNA here is from genome assembly GCA_009831015.1 of Picea engelmannii. NCBI lineage: Eukaryota > Viridiplantae > Streptophyta > Pinopsida > Pinales > Pinaceae > Picea > Picea engelmannii. Next base: position 234,114 of record ML778224.1, read on the forward strand.
TCCTCTACACAATAATCTACCCTTGACCTTACAATTCTTTCAACCTACAAGTCTTACAGACCAAGTGTAAATAGATTACAATTTGACCCTTGTTGTGCCTCGAGTTAATATTATTTTATTCATGGGGAGGCTAGATAATACATATAACCATTTTTAATACTTTACTCCCTACATTTTCATTCTTTTTTTTACAGGGACTTCTCACCCCAATTTGTCATCCTCACATATATAGAATGGCCTCATTCAATAGGTATTCATCCAAACAAACTATGGAAAACAAATTATTGTCTCAATCTTGGCTAACCCATTCTAATACAGTTTTTTCAACTTATACTATCCTACCCAAGTGTACCTCAATTTCTCCATCTTGTTCTTTTTTGTATTTTCAAATAGAAATACTAGTTGTCTCTCTACAAAGTTGTGGCCCTTGAGTCCATTGTCCCACTATCTCTTAATCTTATCCTTTGAAATAACCTACTATAAATTGAACCATAATATACAATCCTCTAATATCTCATTCTATTGCAACCTATTCTTGATTAATTATGATATTTCCATAATGTTTCCAACACAATCCTTTAAGATGAGACCCAATAGAACATTGGTTTTCATAATGACACAAAAATTTTGAATGGATCCATAATGGTGAAGCTTGTTTGTGTTGGGTATGTGTTATATTCTTTGTACTTTTCTGCCTCGGGAAATGTGACACCTACCTTGGGAAACGTGTCATGTATTTAGGTGGTTTTTCGACACATGAGTTTTTGCCAATGGTTTTCTATTTCTGGTTAAGGAATTCTAGGGTTTTGGACTAATCCAGGTCATCGGGTTAGAGTTTTGGATGCCGTTGGCTCCTATATGTATATTTTATTGTAAACAATGTAACACTATGAATGCATATAGAATATGTTGGTTTTCCCAGTTTGGGTTTCCAGAGGAAAAATCTGTGTGTAATGTTTGTATTTTCCATTGTATCTTTTTCTGTTCTTTTTTGAACATCTGTTTGCAGTAGATATTGTATGAGGTTAGGATTTACAGTTTGTAGAGTATATTCAAAGATATTCAAGATACAATGATCTTTCTCATACTTTATACTCCAGTTGTGATAATCATTTTATAACTCAAACCCATATCTTTCATTTGAATATAGTTTAAGGAAGTCAAACCATAGTGTTCATCTAACATAAACAAGGGTGTCCAAGCCTTCATTGAACATTACAAGATATGTAATGAATTGAAGTGTGAGGGTATAAGACTTAGCACTCAAGTATTGACAAAACAATGTGAGAGGTTGATATTTTATAAGGGGCTATTAAAGAATATAAATGTCCAATTTCAACAATCGTAGTAGTTATGCACTCATTTTCATTTGAACTTAATAAAAAATCCATTCTTGTTGTTAACCATACTCTCACATTTGTTAAATAATGAATGTAACTTCTACTACAAAGAGGTGTTATATATCCCTCTCATCCTCTATAATATTTTTTTCTCCAAAGACACTATATATTGGCTCTCATTCATTTATTACATGTACCTAAAAATATGGGTTTCCACACCCACTTGGCCATAATATTTCAATCTTCCAATTGAATCTCAAATGAGTTAAGTTTCACTTAATCTTGATGCAATGAACTGAATAGGGTTTTAGGATACAAGAAAATAATGTTTCAATAGAAACCCCCCCACACAGTAAGAGTGATGTGGATATCAATGGAAGAGTGGATTCCACAATAACAATTGTAGATGAAAATCCTTAAGGTGATGGAGGTGTGTTTGGGCTTTACAACTCCACAATTTGCACATATCAAGTTTCGTTCCTACTTCATCTATTATCACATTGTTTCTTATGACGAGTCATTGATCACATGTTATTGGTTTTGCTTGATTCAAATCCCTAATTCTTCAATAAATAAAAAATCATTTTTCCCAACTATTATTGTCTTCCTAAATATTTCTAGTTTTGTATTTTGTATACCTATAGTTTTGACTATGTGTAGAGAGTCGTGCCAACATTTCATATGACACCATGTTTAGAAAGTTAATTTTATTAAAATTATTCACAAAGATACATATTTGTATACAAATTTTGGTATAAATCAATATTATTATATAGATATATAGTGTCTAGCTATACACTAAATTTATCTATGGGACCCTCTTGTTTGTGAAATAGGGTACCTCTTCACACATCCCAGAAACAAGGGGTCTTGGACAACAATTTGGTCTCTAGATAAGTTGTGACCTAATTAAAATTAGATTTTTATTATTATATATTTGTGTGATTGAAAGATGGAAATATAGAGGTTATAAATTATCTATAAAATTTGAAATATGATTATTAAAAATGAAATGTACACCACAACCATATCCAAGTGGTGGTAAAATATGGATAAATATTAGACAAACAATGTTTTTTTATTCTAGTTGGCGTTAAAGATGATATATGGGCTAGTAATTACAATTCATGCATTAAATAACTATATTGTACAAACACATACATTGTATGATATTTGGTGTGTTGTCTCAAAGCATGGTCACATCTATTCATACAAAAATTAATTCAATATTAAAACTCCTAATTAACATGATAAATCTCTCTAAAATGACTATCCTACTAAAACTAAATTGCATGTAAGTAATAAATACAACCAATTTATATTTACATAGTTTTAAACTATTCCTATATGTTTCTTCCTAATCTATGTTAGTGGTTTTTGTTTGTAATTTATATCAACATCACTTAAAATGTATAAAAATTGAATTGAGTCGCAGAGACTACATTTTAATTTTATTCTCAGCAATTTCGATCCTTCTTAAGGATCATATTCAAGAGTGTGAAAACTCACTAAGGAACAATGCTTTTCTTGATCATTCTAATAATAATTATTACCTTCATTTTCAACACACACCAATCATCCTTCTTTAACATTGAGAACTATTTATTCAAGCATTTTTAAATTTTCGTACGGAGGGAATCCAAAATTCACTTAGCTTTGCACCATCATTAATATTATTAGGATGTAACTCAATTTCTAGGGTTTCTCTTATTTTACTTTTTGTGTAGTTTCCTTCCTTCACAATGATTTTTTCATCTTCTGAAAACATTTGGTGACTATTGTTCTAAATGTTCTCTACAAGGGTCGATATTTTAATTATATTTTGTCTTAAATATACAAATTTCTCTTTCAACATATATTGTGTCTTCTTGTCTCCCCAATGTAAATTTTTTTGCATGAACAAAAAATAGAGTATACTCATTTGTATATCTTGATATTGGGAAAATATTTTGTAGAATTAATCATTCTACCAATTGTATTCAAGGGGGAGAAATAAACACCTATGTTTAGCTTCTTTAGGATATTTTCCATCTTGTATGTTGTCCCCTCGATGCAGGGCAAACAAATTTGGGTACCCCTTTCCTCTTGGTAAATTAAATTACATCATAATAATATTAATCATGATGATGGTGCAAAGATAAGTGAAATTTGGATGTCCTTGGTCGACAACTTAAAAAAATATCAAAGAAATATTTCTCAACATTAAAGAAGATTAGATGTTATTTGTAGATAATGAAGGTAACAATGATTACTAATTCTTGACAAAAGAGTTGTTTCATAGTGAGTTTTCACACTCTTGAAGATGATCCATGAGAAGGATTGAAACTGTCAAGAATAAAAAGAAAACACAATCTCTACACCTCAATTCAATTCTCCACTACGTAATCATGTTCATATTAAAATTGATCATTTTTTCTAGAATAGAACTTTTAACAAATTTCATGACTAACATTTTTGGTCGTGAAGTCACAAATTAGCCAAATTGTACTTGTGGAAATTTACAATCATCACCTTAAAATAAAATAAAAAATCAATGTTTTGGAACTTCAAGCTCGTTAATGAATTATGAAGCATTTTTAAGTGCAATATTTGCATGTTGTCTCTTTTTTCAAGATTAATATGAACAATAGTATCATCAAGATTACTTTAGTTGGAGGCATGTTTTTGTCTATTTTTATATCTAATATAAAAATTTAAAATTGTTATAATGATGTTTTAAAAAAAATTATTTAAAAATTTAATCAAATTGTATAATAATTAATTGAATAATCTAATCCAATATACATGCATCTTTAATCAACATATTGTATCTTCTTGGACAACAAATTATTCAACTAGAAAAGAAATTGAAAATTATATGGCAATAAATAATTATAATTTTTTGCAATAACAATCCAAATTAAATGAATTTGCATAACTCAAGTTCAACATTATATGGAATTTTTTACAAGTACAATATCATACTAAATAATTGATACATCTCAAATTTAACTTAAAAATAGAGAACTCATTAATATTGGTAGACATTATTATTTTTAATCCTTAACATATTTATAATACATTTTATAAATCAAATAAAATCAACCAAGCACTGAATCGGATCTGCAAATAATTACATAATGTGTAATATAAAAACATCAAACAACATCGATAACCATACACATAATGTGAAAATGTGTAATATACATGAATGATAAGATCAAAATAAATATATGTGTCAAATATACATCTCAAAGACACATGTCAACAATCAATACAAAGTCCCCATATATGGAACTATTAGGAGGCCAATAGTTATGGCATCAATAGGTGGATTGATCGATGGATCAGTAAGCATAGCAGGAGAAGTTATTTATACATGTGGAGAAGGAGGTGGAAGTGGAGGAGAATCATCATCAAACCTCTCATCAACTGAGAACATAGAAGACAAAAAATACATGGAAGTTGAAGAAGATAGATGAGCACATATCGCAACCCTTCACTCCTTATTCCTCTCCCTCTAGAATTCCATAAAGATACTAGCAATATGAAGAAACAATAATCTCATCTTTCAGGGGAGATATGAAAATATCCTTGCAAGTATGGGATCTTGTAATATCACTATAGGTCAATGTGGTTGGATCTTATAGTCAATCATCAAATTACATAACTAGTTGGTGACCTAGCGATAAAATCAAATATCTGAATGAATCTGGTGCATGCTAAGTCTACACTCAAGGGCCATCTCATGGACCTTGGTTTTCCTTACATCATACCATGGAGGAAGGCCCTCACCACTATATGAGCCAATATCTAAAAAATAGTAGACAATAGTTAGATAATTTAAAAAATATATTAGAGTCCATAACATGAGCATTAAATATGCCAAGTTTTTTCTTAACTAGACTAATCAAAACACCATGATAATATTAACCCTCTAATACGGTGGTTCAAGAGTAGTAAATAGGAGGTTCAAATACCTTCACCATTCCATCCCAACATAAGGATATTTCACAAGGTAGAATATGTGGTCTTCCTTACTACCTAACATACCAATGACATCCTCACCCATATCCCTACACAAGAACTCTGACTAGCCCCTCTTGCGTAACATTCAGGCCCATATGTGGATACACACATTACTCATCTATGTAGGAGGGTTGTGGTCAAATGACATTTGAGTCACCAAAAACCTCTCAAAAAATAAATAAAATAACTCTAAAGAAAAGGAGAAGATTTGTATCCCCTCCAACATGCTATGACATCTGTCCAAAGAAACAAAAAATATGGTAATAAAATACCATACCACTTTATCAATATAGGACACTAAACAAAGCTATCTAGAAAATGCATCCTATGGCAACTAATGTATTTCCCATTAGTAGTGTGGTGTGCTTGTTTGGTATGTGTTATATTCTTTGCACAACTATCTCTAGTGTCTCCTACGTTGTGTCAGACATGCAGGAGAATTTGAGGGGGAGTCACACATGGGCGATAGCCCTCGAGAAAAAAAAAATCCTTGGGAAACGTTTCGCATTTTTCCCTCGTCTTTCATGTTGCCTCGATTTTCATGTCCATTGTTGGGAGGTTTTCTTGCCACATGCTTTTTGCCGATGGTTTTCGATTTCTGGTTATGTAATTAGGGTTGTTGAGTAATAAAGGTCATTGGGTTAGGTTTTTGAATGCCACTAGTCCTATATTTATATTGTATTGTAAACAATGTATCACTATGAATGAATATGGAATATGTTGGTTTTCCCGGTTTGGGTTTCCATGGGAAAAATCTTTGTGTAATGTGTGTATTTGACATTGTATATTTTTTGTTCTTTTATTGAAAATCTATTTGCAGTAAAATATTGTACAAGGTTGAAATCTACAGTGTTATCATAGTGATGAAAAATTACAAACACCTAACCTCCTTGGCTCTAAAATAATGCAAGTGTAGCTACCTCCTAGTAACCTAGAAGTGGCTAGTTTAGTAATATTTTGACGGTCATATATCTAGATACATGCCACCTAGATTTCTATGATAATACCATGTTGAACAGGATAAGTCAACTGAGACGGGGGGGTGAATCATTTGTATAAAATTTCTTTCATTTTATAAGCAAATTACTTATTAATCAATAAATCACGCCTTTAACATTTAACTTGCAGTAATACATTTAACCAATAAATATACAATCACACAAATGAGGCAGTGACACAGTGATTTTTCATGAGGAAACTCAAAAGGGAAAAACCTCTCCTTCTTATGAATGAAAGGCAAGCTCCAAATTCTCTTTACATTCTTATTTTATCAGAGCTACAACCCAAATGAGGTTGCTACCTCTGTTTCTTCAGTACCTAATGAATGGAAGCTACATCTCCCAGATGTACAAGCACCAACTTGTACAGGAGACTTTTACAGTCTCCCCTTGCTCCTCCCTACCTCCCTGTAATCCTCCTATGTCACTAAGAGCCTTTCTATTCAAGAGAAACAGTGACACTAAACAATTTCACTCCATCTTTTTTTTTTGTTTGTTATTTACAATTGCATTTATGTCCATTCAAATCATACACCAGAACCCTCAAGCATCGAAGATTCAGTTACAGTCACTGAACAACTATCTTATAGAAATTATTATTGGCTAAGGCATCAAGAAGAATAGCAATTGTTCGATATGTTTCATCATTTAATCAACGTCGGTCGATGAACATACAATGAGTTTTGACTTTTCAACAAAAACAAGCATCGAGTGCTTCAGCAAGACACTTGTGCTAAACCATATGCCCATTGGTTGTGACCATGGGATTAATCAAAATGCTTTTCTCATTTTGCATTTCAACAATCTTGTGATGAGGCTTCTCAACACTTTTAAGTCACGATTTGTGAAACCCCGAAAAGGAGCTTAGCTCGACTGGCTCCTTCCCTTCTCGTGACCGTCGGCTATGACCTAGCGCTTATCCATAAAGCACTTTCATGACTCACGATTTTGGTTTTCGGTGTTTTCAAGGTTAGCACACCTCCTTCCTTTGACCTCTAATTTCCCAAAATCCACTTTTCTTCGATCGACGGCTCACAACCTTTCGTGATCAGACAGTCCTAATCTCATCAGGACTTTGCCTTTCACGATTTTGCATATCGTGATATCGAAGGTTGGAGTACCTCCTTTCTTTGATATCCGATTTCCCGATATCTGATTTCCGCTTACGTTGGATCGACAGTCCTCGACCCTCCATGATCCAATGGTCTAGATTGGATCGCGAATTCTAGGGTTATTTACTTAATTTTTTGTTTGATTAATTCATAAAACCGAAAACTGTGCGAATGGAATTCCATTCTGAATCTTCAGCACATGTATGCACCATTTGTGGTAATATTGTTTAGTTATAGTTTGTCTCTTCATACCTATGACCGAAAACTATGTCATTCTCTCTCAGCAATGGAATGCTATTCTGAAAACTGTGTCATTCCAAATATGCCACAAGAAACAATGTCGATTAACTCCACAATGCTAACAAATGCTCTGTTCAAAATACTCTTTTTATAATAATGTTTTCCAAATGACAACTTCACCTATAAAAATAATGCCAACAAGGCCATTTAACTAATATGCCAATCTTGGAGAAGATCTAACCCATGTATACCTCAGCCATAGCCATTGCTAACATTTTATGCCATATTAAACTTTTATATTCCATATTTAAAGTTAACATCAATGACAACTAAAGTTAACATCAAATGACAACATGTTGAATGTAATTCTAGCACTGTTCATTTAGCAACCTGGCCAACAAACTCCCCCTTTGGCATTGATGGAAAACTTTAAATCCTTTCAATCCTTTCTCCCCCTTTTGACATCTATGGAAAAGGAGCAACCATACTCCCCCCTGACAAAGAAAACCACCTGTAAAGAAGTATCATACCAACAACTCCCCCTATCAAAATAATTAATAAACCTGTGCAATCTGATAACCAAACTGAAAAATATAGCATGAAATGCTATATTTCTGAGTAAAAAAAATAAAAATTATAGAGGTAATACCCCCAACTAATCCCTGATACTTTCAAATTGCATCTTGGGTAATGGTTTAGTAAATATATCTGCAATATGGTCCTTTGTGCCAACATATTCTAGTTTTATAACATTAGACATAACCTGCTCTCTCATAAAATGAAATTTGATGGGAATGTGCTTTGTTTTTTAATGCATAACAAGATTTTTAGAAATACTAATTGCACTGGTATTATCACAAAAGATAGATATAGGTTCATCATAATGAATGTGTATATCTTCCAACATCTGTTTCATCCATAGAACCTAAGTGCAACAATTTGCAGCTACAATGTATTCTGCTTCAGCAGTAGACAAAGACATTGTTGATTGCTTCTTACTTGACCAACTTACAAAACATCCTCCAAGAAAAAATGCTCCTCCACTAGTACTCTTCCTATCATCAACATAACCTGCCCAATTAACATCAGTGAAAGTATAAAGATCAAGTTGATTACCTGTAGGATACCACAAACCATACTCTGTTGTTCCCTTAAGATATCTGAATATTCTTTTGACTGCAAGTAGATGAGAAGTTTTTGGTGAAGCCTGAAACCTACCAACTTGAAAAACTACATGCATAATATCAGGTCTTGTAGCTGTAGCATAAAGAAGACAACCAATCATAGATATGTACACTGTCTGATCAACATCTTTAGTATCATCAAACTTACTTAATTTACAGCCAGTAACCATGGGAGTGCCAACTGGTTTAGAATCTTCCATCTGAAATTTCTTAAGAATTTCATTGATATACTTGGTTTGAGAAATGGAAATACCTTTATCAGATTAAGTAATTTGCAAGCCTAAGAAAAACTTCATTTGTCCTAGCATTGACATCTCAAACTCTTTTTGCATACTTTCAACAAACTATTTACTAATCCTATCATCATCACTACCAAAAATGATATCATCTACATAGATCTCAATAATAATCAAGTTATCATTTTCTTCTTTCATGTAAAGATTACTATCAGTGTTACCTTTCTTGAATCCTTGTTTCCTTAAGTAATTGTCAAGCCTGGAGTACCAAGCCCTTGGTTCTTGCTTCAACCCATACAATTCATTTTTCAACTTGTAAACATATTGTTCTACTTCTTATACCTAAAAACCTTCTCGTTGTTCCCTGTATACTTCTTCTTCTAAATCACCATTCAAAAATGCATATTTTACATCCATTTGATAAAATTTAATGTGCTTAGAACCAGCATAAGCTACAATCATCCTAATGGTTTCCATTCTTGCAACAGGAKAAAAAGTTTCACCATAATCTATTCCTTCTACCTGTGCATACCCTTTACACACTAATCTAGCCTTATTTCTGGTKACTTTTCCTGCTTCATCCATCTTATTTCTGAAAACCCATTTAGCCCCTATGACATTTTTATTCAAAGGTCTAGGAACCAATCCCCATGTCTTATTCTTTTCTATTTGACTAATCTCTTCATTCATTGCTTTCATCCAGCATTCATCATTAATTGCTTCTTCAACATTTTTGGGTTCAATCAGCGAAAGTAAATATACATGTTCCTGAGTTGAGGTGGATTCTTGCCTTATGCTTCTTGTTCCAACACCTACATTTATTTCACTAATTATTTGTTCTTGAGGATGATTTTTCTGTATTCTTTTGCTTGGAGTCTTAGTTGGGGTTCTGCTTTTGAATGGAGTGCCTTGTATTGATGTAGGAATTAACTGTTCATTATCATTAGTCTTAGTTTCTTCTGTTTCACTTGCATCTTTATCCATCTCATGTTTGTCATATATTTCATGTATTTGTTGATCCTTTTGTTTAGATTTGGACTTAAAAAATGAGGACTCATCAAACTTTACATCTATAGATTCAACAATTTTTCTTAATCTGCAATTATAGCATTTATAATCCTTTCTTGAACATGAATATCCAACCAATATGCCTTCATCAGTTCTAGAGTCCAATTTTCCCAGATTTTCATCAATTATTTTAATGTAACACTTACTCCCAAAAATTCTAAAATGTTCTATGTTTACTGGTCTTCCTTTCCATAATTGATAGGGTGTCTTATCAATATTATTTCTTAGCAAACTTCTATTCAATATGTGTACAGCGGTGTGAACAACTTGAGGCCAAAACATGTCATTCAATCTAGACTCATTTAACATTGTTCTTGCCATTTCCATAACAATTATGTTTTTTCTTTCAACAACACCATTTTGCTGAGGTGTTTCTGTAACAGAGAAATGTATTTTAATTCCATTTTCATCACAATAATTGTTAAATTCATTTGACAGAAACTCTCCTCCATTTTCTAACCTTAAGCACTTAATCTTCATATCAATTTCATTTTCAGTCAGTTTTTTGAAAACTTGAAAGCAACTAAATGTTTCAGACTTCTTTTTCAACAAAAACAACCAAGTCATTCAAGTAAAATCATCCACAAATAACATAAAGTATCTTTCACCATTTAGACTTGTTGTCCTCATAGGTCCACATACATCAACATGTATTATTTCCAAAGGTTTTGTTGTAGAATATTCCTTTGTTTTAAACTTGACTCTAGTTTGGTTACCATGTTGACATTGTTTACAAATAGAGTTGGAAAGATTCCTTATGACATGTAAGTTCCTTATTGCCTTCTTTTTATTTAACTGAATCAGATTGTCAAAGTTAATATTTCCAAGTCTTTTATGCCATAACCATCTTTCATCTTCATGTCCAAGATAGCGATTTTCATCCTTTTCATCTAAAATGTATATATTATTTGATGTCCTTGTACCTATTCCAACTAACTGATTTGTTTTAACATCCCTGATTTGACATTGTTTAGAATCAAATATCATAAGATGCCCTTTATCACATGTTTGAATTACACTCAACAAGTTATGTTCCATATTTTCAACCAGTAAAACATTTTCAGCCATTATATCTTTGTTCAAACAAACAATGCCTCTTCGAACTATTCGATTTGATTGATCATTACCAAATGTGACTGAACCTTATTTTCTTTCATCTAAGGAATCAAAGATTTGTTTTTTGCCTGTCATATGTTTTGAGCATCCACTGTCCACACACCACTTAACTTTATGATCAGCTTGTAAAGAAAGCTTTCACTCTTCAATTTCTAAATGATCATTCCTCTTTTTCCAATAACTAGTTTTCTGATTTGTGTATTGGTTTATAACAGATTTTTGAAAATTCACTCGACAGTTTCGTGAAATATGTCCAAAGTTATTACAACTATAGCATTCAACTTCAAATTTCAAAGCATCAAATCTGTTATGTGAGTTTTTCACATTGTTCTGAATAGATTTATCATGTCTTCTTTCATATTCAAATCTAGACATGCCATGATTGTTATGTGCACTTATATTTCTTGAAAAAACATTACAGAAATATGCTTTGTGTCCATACTTATAACAAAAGAAACAATAACCTTCAAAACTTGATTTGATGTCTGCCATAACTTTTTCTATACATTGTTGAAGTCTGATTATCTTCTTTCTTTTTTTATCCCTTTTGCTTATAGGTGTTTTTCTCATTTGTATGCTTTGTACCTACTTTTTCAAAACTCGAACTAGAGCTTGTATTAGTAACTTGAGACTTATACCCAATTCCAGTCTTATCATAAGTTGATATTTGACTACAGCGAATTTGATCCAATACTTGAGAACTATGATTCATGTTATTTTCTTGTACTTTCTTTCTTAATAAAACTACTTCAAGTTTTAAACCTTCATTTTCCTTATCCTTCTCTACAAGTACAATATTTAGAGCTTCTTGAGTCACTCTAGCAGCTCATGGATGATTTTAGGGGCTAAATTTCGCTCATGGGCTAATTTTCCATGGTTTTTCCAAAAACGAGATTTGCTATTTTAAAAATGATTCCCCCAAATTCTATAGGATAAAATTATTTTACCTTAAAAATCGCCAAAATTTTATAAAAACTATATAAAATTCTTAGAAATTTGAATATTTTTACAAAAATATCGTCAAACGTTTATACTTGGCATATGAAGGATTCCTAGGATTCGCCAAGGTTTCTACATTTTAAAATAAATTTCCATCCTTAAAATCATCCCTGCTATAGCTTCTTCTATTTTGAGTTTTAAGTCAACTAACATGATCTCAGTGATTTCAATTAAATTGTTTGACTTCTGTAATTCTTGATCTAAACCCTCAATCTCTTTTTTAAATTGTTTGCATTCTCTTCTTACTTTCTTTAATTCAAACAAAGCACTTACAAGTTCAGCTTCTAGGTCAATTTCACCTTCTTCTTCTTCAATAAGTTCATCATTCTTATTTTCCATAGCCATAAAAAGTCTCATATCTGTACATTCATCACTTTCATCTATATCTCAGGATTCACTATTATGTTTTATGAATAGACTTTTCTTTTTATAAAAATTTCTTTGAAATGGATTCTTATACAATTTCTTATATTCTTTGATTTTGTTCTTACTTTCTTCTTCTCCATTATAATGTTTATTGTACGGACACTTAGAAGCAAAATTCCCTATTCTACCACAATTAAATCACTTGAGAGGAAGTTTACCTTTGTACTTGCGAGTACCTCTTTTTAGATTTTTGACAAAATTAGCTTCTTCCATGTCTTCTTCTGAATCCTCATGATTACTGGTTTCTGTTTCAACCTTTTTCCTGTCCTTCTTTGTTGCCTTGAAGGCAGCTTCCTTATTGGAAGAATTCTCATTAGATGTCCTCATCTCATATGCTGTTAGTATTCCTTGCAACTCATCCATTAGTAAAGTAGCAATATCAATTCTTTCTTCTAAAGCAGATGTTTTGGGATCAAATCTTGCAGGTAAAGATCTAAGCACTTTTTGCACAATAATAGCATTTTCTATTGTTTCTCCTAAACCTCTCATAGTATTGACTACTTCATCAATACGTAAAAAATAGGTAGCTATATCTTCAGATTCTTCCATCTTTAAACTTTCAAATTGACTTCTATATGATTGTTATTTAGCATTCTTTACCTTAATATCTCCTTAATATATCCTTCATATACCTTCTTCAGTTCGTCCCATAATTCGTTTGCTGACTCACAATGCATTACCTTAACAAATTCAGAAGCTATCAATCCTCCAAGTATTGCATACATATCTTTGGAATTACTTTCATAGAGTTTATTCCATGCAGCATCTGTTTGAACTATTGTTGGAGCCTTATATTCATTCAACACAGCTCGCCAAACATCTACTCCTTGGGACTGCAAAAACAAATTCATCATGATACTCCAAAAGGCATAATTATGTCCATCAAACATAGACAATCCATGTTTAGTAAAATCATATTTCTTATCCATTATTAAAGATCAAACTTCCAGTGATTAAACTGAATCTTGAAGTAACCTTCTCTGATACCAATTGTTGAACAAGATAAGTCAACTGAGAGGGTTGGGGGGTGAATCAGTTGTATAAAATTTCTTTCATTTTATAAGAAGATTACTTATTAATCAATAAATCATTCCTTTAACATTTAACTTGCAGTAATACATTTAACCAATAAATATATAATCACACAAATGAGAGAGTAATACATTTAACCAATAATCGGTAATCCAACGTAAGAGGAAACCGGATATCGGGAAATGTATTTAACCTCATTTCTTTGATTACCGATTTCCTGATATTCGGTTTCCTCTTATGTTGGATCAACAGTCCTCGACCCTCCATGATCCAATGGTTGGATCATGAATTCCAGGGTTATTTACTTAAGTTTTTGTTTGATTAATTCATAAAACCGAAAACTGTGCCAATGGAATGCCATTTTGAATCTTCAACACATGTATGCGCCATTTGTGGTAAGGTTGTTTAGTTATAGTTTGTTTCTTCATACCTATGACCGAAAACTATGCCATTCTCTCTCATCAATGGAAATCTATTCTAAAAACTGTGCCATTCCAAATCTGCCACAAACAACAATGCCGATAAACTCCACAATGCTAACAAATGCTCTATTCAAAATACTTTGTTTATAATAATGTTTTCCAAATGACAAATGCACCTATAACAACAATTCCAACAAGGCCATTTAACTAATATTCCAATCTTGGAGAAGATCTAACCCATGTAGACCTCGGCCATAGCCATTGCTAATATTTTATGCCATATTAAACTTTGATATTGCATATTTAAAGTTAACATCAATGACAACTAAAGTTAACATCAAATGAAAACATGTTGAATGTAATTCCAACACTGTTCATTCAACAACCTAGCCAACATACCATTCAACACTTCAGGGAAATGGGGAAAATATTTTCCCATCTTAAACAACTTGGTGATGAAATAAATGTCCTCCTTTGTGGATCATCTCCATAGATCAGGACCAACCCTGAATGTTAATATGTCATGATCCCAACAATGGATTAGTTATCATAATAACTTAGTGTTCCTATAAGAGATTTATCCTCCTCAAAAATATTTAGGAGAACAACATCATTCAAAACAAGGAAAGTCTCAAGTAGTAATAAAAAAGGAAACGTATCCCTCCCCCTCTCTTAATCCTCCCAATCATATAAAACTTATATGCATTGACCTACTAGTGTTATGATCATCCCTTAGAAAAACTCAAATATAAAACATATAACATATATTAAATTAACATTCGTAGTATTCATTCAATATTTAATTTTAATTTTGATGCATTAAAAACTTACTAAGATACTATGGTGTGTCTATTTTTAAGAATTGCATCATCTTCATAGTTCCCCTATTTTAGTAATGCATCGTTTTCGATGTTATACATGGACACACCAACACCAACACTCTTGTATGAATCAACATATAGTTAATCTTTGCTTTGTAGATCATGTTAGTGCACCATGAGAACAAGGCATATGCCTATCAATGCGGTGCATTGAGTCTTGTTTTTCATTGAGTCATCCCTAAAAGCACTGATGAGCTAAATAAAGTGAAAAAACTCATGAATAAGAAAAGGAAGTGCTTATAACTTTAATGAATGCACTTTTGCAAGGATATGCAAGTGCATGTAGTGATAATTTGTGCACATGGAATAATTTGTAGCACTAAACCACATGCTAGTAGTCCATGTCACCACACTAGTCCATGTCACCACACCACTAACACCACAAATCATAGGCACATACAAAATAACAAGTTTGTACACCAACGTGAAAGGGTGGCACCTTCCATGGTATGTTCCATCATCAACATACACACCACCATCATAACAAATATTTGATTTGTGTGTTTGATGTGCATGTGTGACAATCCATAGAACTAAACAAAAGTGTTATTATTCCATGTCAACCCACTAGAAATCATAGGCACACAAAATATTTCATGTTGATTCTACAATGTGAGAGGGTGGCACCATACAAAATGTGTGCGGTCATCCCCACGTGCAGCACAAACTTGCATTTCATTTCATGATGCACATACATGGATAGGCTACCCCATTCATAGTGCTCCATAGCATCTCATAGTGCACCAAATAGTGCAATAAATATGTGAATTAACTAATTTCAATAATCAATGTGCTTATAATAGTTAAGACCATTGCAAGCGGTGTGGCTTAAAAAAGCACCATCATGCAATGAAAAAAAAATATAGTAGGTCGCATCGGTGGCAATTGTTTTCAAAAAAATTCAAAATAAATCTTATTTAATTAAAAACTAACATTGTGGAAATGTAAATTAAGATGTAGCAAGAAAATTATCTAGTCTCATCTCAAAAACATGGTTCCTACATAACATAATCCGTGAATCCAAGGGGGCTTTAAAAAATCTAGATATGAGATGGATTTTACTCTGGATTAATATTGTCAGAGAAATTAATCAAGTTGAAAGGATGGGACAATGGGGCACTCGTATGGGACAAAGAGCATCAATGCTTGATGGTATTGGAAGCATTATTGGATAGTCAAATGGAGAAAATGAGTTGTTATATGTCGATGCATCGATGCCCTATAAGTATAGGGCACACTCCTAAGCATATTTTATGAAAACAATTTGTTTTGTAAAAATTGAGCATAGTTCAAGCTTTTTTTATTTAACCTTGCTACAATGTTCCTTGTATCACAATGCACAAATGTAATTATAGGTTTAGTAAGTTATATATATATATATATATATATATATATATATATATATATCTTTTAACAAAATTTGAGCTTTTTTATTTAACCCTAAAGTGGTGCTCCTTGTATCAAGACACACCAATGTGGTTATATGATAGGTTGCATCTGGGTAGTTATATGTTAGGCCACCATTTAAATTGTTATTTGTAGTGCTTTAGATATATACACAGGTCAATTCACATGCTATCATAGAGCTCCAATGCACCTAACAATTTTTAGGTGCACCAAACATAAACCTTTATAAAAACCTTTGCTAAAACCTCCACCTACCAATTTCCATTGAAAATAAGTACTTTCAAAAAAATCGTGTTTTCCATGTAGTGTTTACATCTTGTCCAATGCCCTCTTTCACTATGAAGTTCACCTGAAGTTGTTCTTATCTCTACATTATTTTTGGAAACAATAAAAATATAGTTTTGATCTTTTAACTTGGAGTTAACAATTTCTTTATAGTAATTCAATATTTTATTATTCTCTTTAAAGTTAGTTATGATAGTTCTTTAAAAAATATCGATACCTTGGAGGGTTTCCTCCTCCACTATCCATTAATAATTTAACCAAGAAACTACATATCTATTCCAACCTCTTATGAGCCTTGATTGACTTTTATTGATGTCTTAAGTAATGATAGAAAGCCTCTCATTCTTCATGTTAATTGTTTATTCTTGTACATTGAGTACCTATATAGATATAATTTTTTGTGTGTGTGTGAGAGAGAGAGAGAGAGAGATATTCAAATGAGAAGTTTTAGTTGAGAACAATTAGGTAATGAAGTATTTCAATGGAGGCCCGGGTTCAAAACCTCTTAAGTGGGTGTAGATGAAATCATATGGAAGTCATGGGCGATTTTGACAATATAGAAATAACCCTCAGAGCGTGACCATTTTTTGAAAGAACTAAAAATGTCTATAAGCAACATTCCCATATATATATATGAGAATGTAAAATCAACACATGTGCCCATAGGAAATGATGAATCATATAATAGATGTTATAGGTTTTGTGAAGCACTGCAAGATAAAATTCTAAGGTTGTTGATCCCATAATCTCAAAGTCACAATATGGAATCAAGATCTCATAACCCTAAGGTTGCAATGTTGCAAACAAGACATAGATGTTAACGAAGAACACAATCTAAGATCACGAAAAAGAAGGCATGTGACACATTTTGCAAGGATCGTGCTACATGAATAGGATGAACCAAAACACAAAATTGTGAGGATATAGAAATATACTAAACACCTCTTGATGAAATTATTCGAATTTCATAAAATTAGGAATGCCAAAAATCACATTGTTAAATATGGATAAGACTTGTGGCATAATTGTGGGAAAGGAAGTTGAATGGATAGACTCACTCAATTTTCTAACCTTGATATATGTATTAGGATTTTGGTGTAGAAGAATTGAAGATAATCCTAAGTATGGCCATCTAACAAGTTACCACACCATAACAAAGGGTGACAAAAGCTAGTGTGCAATGAAACATAAGCACACCCAATATAAGTACATGTAAAAAATCATGAATGAAATAGGATGGTGAAGTACATAGTTTAGGTGCAAAGGTGAAGAGCCTGTGATAAAGAAGACACACATGGAATATGATATCATTAAGAGAAGAATCAAGGGTGAACATGCACATATGAAGCATGACAAAGACAACATTTGAAACACATATACATAGTCACCATGTTGGAATTAACTCCTCTTACAACTCTACCCAAAACTTATTTTGTTGTACCTACATCTTCCTTCGACAAATATTCCCAAAATTGTTCTCACTAGAGTTGTCCTCAATCAATGTGCTTCCCACTATGATACCATATGATGCAAAAGGTTTCCATATTTTTCATGGAAACCCCTTGTGGGCACAAAATCAACATTCAAGACAAATTTCACTAATCATAAAATGAGTACATTGATGGGAATTCACACAAAGTCCTCTTATGGTTCTTGGAATCCTCTTAGTCTTCTTGTATTAATGAACCATCAATTCTTCATGTTATTCTTTAAATTATTTTTCCTAGATTTGTGCCCCACCAAATCTATTTTTATCAAAATCTCTAACACCTCTTTGTTGTCTTTCGATCTTCTAGATATGATCTCTCTCTTTCAAATTCTTCTTCTGGAATCCTCTCTTCTTTCTTCTATGATCCCTTTTAAGTTCTTTCCATATCTCAAATAGAGTGATACTTTATACTTTCTCTTGAGATCCCTCTTCTCTAATATACGATATTGAGTTCATCTTTATCTTCTATGGCTCCCTCCTAAACCTTACTTGTCTTAGCTATCCTCTTCTTTGGGCTAAAGTTAACATTTTCTTAGCTCTAGTTCTCACAAATTCTATCTTCCTATTTTATAGAATTTTGGCCTTCCTATGAATCGAGTGATCATAATGGACATGTTAGTGTTCCATTTTCTTGTAATTGAATTCTCCTTGATCAAAATTTATAGCAACAACTAGGTATTTTCCCTCGCATAATCAAATTTGACTACATCCAATTTCATCTTTCTATTAACTTTTGGGGTTACTCTGAAAGTGTTTACACCATGATTGTGGGTGCTTCAGAGTTTTGGGGTACATGGAATATTTTCATCCCTCAGGTGATCTGAGATGGATTGGCACATGGGAGATGACTCATGATGGATTTTTTTCATGGAGACGGGTTACTCGGTGATTTCTTGACCTCATACAAGTTTTGGCTTGGTGTTGGTGTTCTTCTCTCGGGCGTTGGAGCTCTCTTGATATCTTAGGGGACGTCTTTCATGATGGCCACATGGAGAGGTTAACTTACATAGAGAATAAACTTCTTGGGAGAAGGAGCAATGTCCATATTGAAGGAGAGAATCACACCCTAGACAACATGGGGTATATTGGATTCCTATTTCAAGGCTTGGATTTGGCATGAGGACACCTAAGATAGAAAAATGTTCTTGCAGGGGTAGCTAACCTATTTAGGTACATGGATTAGGAGGATTCATGGATTCTGTGGAGTCTTGTGATGGAGATGTGTGGGAATAAATTATGTATTTCTATCATCTTGGATCCTTTATTGTGTACAGCATCACCCTAGAGCATGAGACGTGTACCTTTGGAGTAGAGTGCTTCAGTTATGTAAGCCAACATGAGCTTGTTGTAGGTTTTTTCTAAGGGATTTTTTCCACATTGTATTTTTAGCCTCCCTTACCTCTCAAACATGTAGAGGAAGGAGTGATTCCTTCTCATTCATCATCATCATACTCTTCTCTTCATACTTTTCTTCTTAGAGTGATTTTCTAGGGTTTATGAGGACACCCTAGGAGAGGTTATACATGGGAGGAGGACATATTTGTTGGAAATTTCTCTTGTGAAGAATAAGACTTCGAAGATTATCCTCTTATATACATTCACTCTTGTTTAGAGATGTTATCTTGAGGATAAGACTGCACTAGTCTTCTCTCTCTCTCTCTCTCTCTCTCTCTCTCTCTCTCTAGTCACTGCCCATTTTTGTTGTCTTTTTGTAGTATGTTGCATCATCTTGGAAGCATATGGTTAGGTTTTATCGCTTGTAGGTTTGAGATTATGGTTTTTGAGAAAAAAAAGGGTATGTTTTGTAAGAAACGAGAAGAGAAGAGAATGTCTTTCCTTGGAGGACTTGTTGGATTGATTCTTGCATGTTGGAGAACATTTATTGAGCTATGAATTTCATTTTTTTCCCTATATAGGGTTTTGGAGAGCTAATGGATTCTACTAGGATTAAGAGAAGGAAACGGTATGTATATGAACTTTATCTTGAGCATTTTGATAAAAAAATTAGCTATCCAAAACGTCTGCAATTTCTAGATTTGATTTTCAACCATGTATGTTCTTCATGTATTATTATTTACAATGAGATATGTCTTAGTAATTAGACATGAGTAAAAGGAAAATTTGTTGATTGATTTGACATTATCATTGAATAATTTTAGGGTTTTTTTGTTATTGTTATATCTTGTGTTTTATTGTTCTTATCAATGATGTGAAACTAAATTTTTCAAATCTAGGTTATTTGTGATAAGTTTCCCTAGAGGGTTCCAACTTATCTAGACAATTTGGTATCTTTTCTCCTTAGATTGCCTAGAATATTGGGTTGTTAGGAAGTGAAATATTGTTAGATTTTATATGTTGTTTTATTCTATATTTCAATAACAGTCGTAAATCTGAAATTCACAGTATTAAGATCAGAGAAACCTCTAGTGAAGAGGTGAAATTTATGATTTACATTAAAATTTTGGAAAGCACAAAATTTCTACACTTTCTTCATCTATTCATTTTCCACATGGTTTCCCATTTATTTGTTTTTAGGGTTTTCCTCACTTTTTTCTTTTATCTCATCAAAACATAGGACAAATGTCAATTCAACTATGTTCCATATTAATTTATCCTTCTCCCTATGAAACATTATATTAATGCTCTACTGTTGATTAAGGTTGGTTGTCATTGATGTCAACCCTTGAAGAAATCCCCGTAGCACAAAGGCTTGGGTAATGGAACTAATATTGTTTGATGTAAATATGACTCATTATTGTTTTGTCATGGTTTATAAGAATTAAATATGGATGAACTACAAAGTGGTCCCCTTATGGTGAAAGCCGTCATGGGAAGACGCTTTGTGGAGTAAGAGAACCCATGCTTAATCATGGAATAATGAGATGAAGGAAAGTGATTTTGTCAGGGAAAATATCCTAGATGGATAGTGCTTGTCATTTCATTTCCGGTGGTATGCGGAACGTCACATAATTCCTCATGGTTAGAGAGTTATGGCCATGAGAAGTTGGAGACTCCAGGTTTGGGTAATGGACCCAAGTTTGTTTGATGGGTGACAGTATGAGTTATGATATACTTTCAGATAATACTATTCTATATGGATAGTACATGCCATGTCATTTCTGGTGGTATGTATAACGTCACATAACTCCTCACGATTTGAGATTTATGGCCTTACGAAGTTGGAGGACCCTCATATATCATCTAGAAGTCCCAAAAGGTCAAAGTAGTCAAAGTGGTTTAAGAGATTTTAAAAGGTAAATAATAAAGTGAAGTGATGAGTGTATTATAATTCAAAGTGAATACAAAATAAATTATTTCAATAATAAATTTAATGGATAAATTAGAAGTGGACCCAACCCTAAAATAAGGAAAGTGAGCCAAGTGACCTAGAAGATGTTTTTAAGGAAGCTACTTTGAGAGTATAAATAAGAGGCAAGGCTCTCTCATTTGAATCATACTTGAGCATATTGAGTATCTATATGTGTCTAAGGTAACCAAAGATATCTAAACTAGAATTCTGAGTGAAGGTGAAGAAAAGAAGGCCAAAATGAAAGGAAGGATAAAAAAAATTGATGGTTTTTTTTAAGGTATGTTATTTACAGGTCATCTCACCATTTTCGCTATAACTTTTTTTATATAATGATTCAGACCGTGAAATTGCTATGAAAGTGAGAAAACATATCCAAGTATTTTTTTAAAAACATTCATATTTTGGATCATTGTATTTTGGGAGTTACACTCCGTGGAAAATACGGTTTGTGGCCAGTCCTGAAACTAGTCAACATCAAGTGTTTCAGGTAAAAAAGTCATAACTTCTTCATAACAGATACAAATTCAGTGAGACAAAATGTGTTGGTTAGGGTACAGTCTATATCATGTTGTTTAATAGTTTCAGATCATTTCATCAAATATTTTGTGTGGGGAACTCTCTACAAGGTCACTCCCTAGAATAAGCTAGAATTCAACAAGGTATTCCATTTTTGCTATAACTCATTTTCTGAGAGGTTCCAAGTAGTGAAACTTGGAGGAATTGCATCAAACACACTGAAGAACATTGTGTATCAGTTTCATATATTTATAAATTACAAGTTCAAAGTTATTATCACTTCAACTTAGGGTTGTTGACTAATCCAAAACTAGGCATGTGAGACTAAAGAAAAGTTTGATGAAAATGCTAGTATCTTGTTTTTAAAGTTAAGGAAAGTTTGTAGGAATGTGATCATATAAACTAGGTCTACTACAGAGCTACAAATCAGATTTGGATGATGAAATTGATGAGGGCTTTTGGTTGTGGTACATGTTGAGTACATGGTTGAGAGAAGTACTTGATGAGTTGGCACACATACATGAGGTGTATATTTGATGATGTTGGTACATATTGGTGATTCATAGTTGATGAGTATTTGACACATGATTGATAAATACTTGGTACATGGTCGGATGCACTTGTTTATGGTACAAGTTGATTACAGGTTGGTGCATGGTTGATGCAATTGTTTATGATACAAGTCGATGCATGGTTGATGCATGGTTTGGATTTATTGGTACAAGTTTACAGCGGTATATCTCACAGTGATAGTGTTACAGTGGTTCCATCATTATACTTCTACATCAGGGTGGTAGGACGGGGCAAGGACAGATGGTTATAGCCACCTTCCGGTTGTAGCCAGAGAACATTGGGGGTTGTAGCATCCTTCTAGTTGTAGCCAGAGAATTGGGGAGTTGGAGCTTCCCTCAGGTTGTAGACTAAGAAACTAGGGGGTTGGAGCCTCCTTCCAGTTGCATCTAGAAAACAAAGGAAGTTGGTGCTTTCAATGAATTTAATTCTTCAGTACATATAAGAAAAAGCATTCTGTGGTTTTCTCTCGATTTGGGTTTCCACGTAAAACTGTGGTGTATTGTGTATGTGTGATTGTTTATTTCTTACTACTCATTATTGGATAATAATTCTACATTGATATAACATTTGAAGAAAAAAGATTATAATTATGATATTTTTGATTCACCCCCCCTCTCAGTAATCCAACAATTGGTATCAGAGTACGTACCTTCAAAAATCAGTTTAACCACTGAAAGGTAGATCATGGAGAGTACCAACTCATATAAAAATGGAATACCACAGTTTGATGGAAAAAAGTATGCTTTTCGGAGCACAAGGATGAAGGCATATATATAGGCACAGGGATTTCAAGTTTGGCAATCAATTGTAAATGGATACATAGCACGAGCAGTTCCACCAACAAATGACAAAGCAGTGAAACACAGTGAGAATAATTCCAAATCCATAAATGCACTTTTGAATGGTCTCAGTGGTACGATATTCACCAAAGTTGCACATTGTAAATATGCTAAAGAGATCTCGGACAATCTTTGAAATATTTATGAAGGAGATTCAAAAGTCAAAGAAACAAAGCTTCAAACTTACAGAGGTCAGTTCGAACAACTAAAAATGAAGGAAGATGAAGATATCACAGCCTGCTTCTTACGAGTCGATGAAACAATGAATGCAATCATAGGATTGGGAGAATAAATCGAAGAATCTGTAATTGTTCAAAAGGTACTAAGATCTCTTCCTATATGATTCAACCCTAATATATCAGCACTAGAAGAAATATCGGATCTAAACTCAATAAGCATGGATAAACTGCATGGAATCTTCACAGCATATGAGATGAGAAATGAATAGGAAAATCCAGATGTAAAAGAAGAAGCCTTCAAAGCATCCAAAAGATCAAAGAAAAAGAAAAAGGAACAAGAATAATATAGCAGTAGCAACAACGTCTCGGAAGATGATGAAGAAGTGGCCAACTTCGTCAAAAGACTGAACAAGGGAACCAAGGGTAAGTACAGAGGTAAGATTCCTTTAATTTGTTTTAATTGTGATGGTATTGGTCAATTTTCTAATAAATGTCCTCATAAGAAAAAGAGAAATGATGAAGGTTACTCAAAAGGTAGACAAACATATAATGGTAAAAGAACTACAAAGAAAGTTTTCAAGAAAAACTTTTGCACCAAAGAAGACATCTCATCATCAGATGAAGATGAAGTCAGTGACAGTGAAACAATGAGAGTTCTATTGATGGCAGTAGAAGACTTTGATAAAGAAGACTCCGAAGAAGAATATGAAGAATCATATGAAGAAGAAATTGAAGAGGCGAAAGTTGACTTCCGAGAATAATTAATGAGTGCCATAGAAGTTATCAGAAGAGAAAAGAAGAAAAACAAGAAACTACAAGCAGAACTAGATAAGAAAAAAGACACTCAAGAATTAGAACAAATGATCACAAAATTGAAGGTTCAAATACAAGAAGATAAAAGAATTGAAGAAGCACTCAAATAATAGCTAGAAGGAAAGGACAGGATCATTGGAAACCTAGAAGCAAAGATTATCACACTAAGAAAGGATATTCAAAAGAAAAATATGCAGAATAGCTCAAAAGTTCTAGATGACATTATTAGCAGTGAAAAATCTTATCTTGACAACTCCGAACTTGGATACAATCAGACAGAAAAGAGATCAAGCTCCAAAACAACAGAGCAAGAAAAAAATACAAAAAGTTATGTAGAAACAATCAAAGGGGATAAAAAGATATACAAGGAAGATTACAGGGACACTCCTCCACCGAGAAGATTTAGATTTCAGAATCAACAATAGATAGACAGGCCTCAAGAAGAAGAAGGATTCATAAGAGCACCTCTTTTCATAAGATCTTCAACTACCAACTATCAAACTATATCTTTTGGTTTATGTTATGCTTGTAATAATTTTGGACATAAAGCTGTAAATTGCAGAGCTAACAACAGGAACAATAACTTCTTTGAGAGCCATACACAAAGGGGTTATTCAAGAACACCTAGTGAAACATGGAGAAGAAGTTACAACAGGTTTGAATCCTTGTGTAGTGAAGTGGAATGTTACAAATGTAACAATTTTGGACACATGGCCAAAAATTGCAGAATGACAGTCCCTCCTAAAGAACCTCAATAGAGTCACAAACAAGAACCTCAGAAAATGACATGGATAAGAAAGCAAGATCAGTATAGCAATGAAGAATGCACAGTCGCTCTACAAGCTAAACAGAAGAAACATGGTTGGTATGTTGACAGTGGATGTTCAAAACACATGATAGGTGATAGAGACAAGTTTCCTACATTACAAAAGGAAAGAGATGGATCAGTCTCCTTTGGAAATGATGATTCGTCCAAAATCATTGGAAAAGGCACAGTCTAAATTGGGAACAAGAATGAAAAGGCATAAAATGTTCTACTAATAGAATATATGAAACATAATCTTTTAAGCGTGAGTCAAATGTGTGACCAGTGTCATAAATTTACTTTCGATTCACAAAAGTGTGAGATAAGAAAAGAAGGTTCAGGGAAATTGGTCGCTACAGCTGCAAGAACTTCAAGCAACATATATGTGTTAATCAAAATTGGAAATGAAAAGTGTTGTCTAGGAAAGGAAGATGAAAGTTGGCTATGGAAAAAAAGAATGGGTCACATGCATTTTGATAACCTTGTCAAAGTTAGCAAAAGAGAAGAAGTCAGAGAAATGCCCCAAATCACAAAACCAACCAACACTTTATGCAAGCATTGCCAACAAGGAAAGCAAACAAAGACCAGGTTCAAATCAAAGGAATATTCAACAACAAAACCACTAAAAATTGTGCATATTGATCTAGTTCGAACAACTACAACTAAAGGCTTAAAATGTGAGAGATATTTTATCTTATTAGTTGATGATTATACAAGAATGATTGCATCTTTCTTTCTCAAGAACAAATCAAAATCTTTTGAAAATTTCATGATCTACAAAGAAATGATTGAAAATGAGATGAATTCAAGAATCAAATGCTTAAGATCGGATAATGGAGGAGAATTCACCTCAAAGGAATTTATGGACAACTGCAACAATCATGGAATAAAAAGGCAATTCTCCATCGCTAGGACACCTCAACAGAATGGAGTTGTTGAAAGAAAGAATAGGATAGTACAAGAAATGGATCGAACAATGATAATGGATTCAAAGTTGACAGATATTTTTTGGACACGGGGAGTGCATACAATAGTTCACATTCAAAATGGAGTAATGCTCAGAAACAACACTGATAAAACTCCCTACGAGCTATGGAAAGGAAGACTAGAAAATGTGAAGCACTTCAGAGTTTTTGGAAGCAAATGCTACATCAAAAGAGAAGATGGAAGAATGGGAAAGTTTGACTCTTGTGTGGACAAAGGAATACTTGTTGGTTACTCAAGTACAAGGAAAGTGCATACACGTGTTACAATCTAAGATTAAACAAAGTTGTGGAAAGCATCAATGTAACAATTGATGAAACATGCAGACCAGAATCAAAGGAAGAAGAAAACAAATCAATGAAACAACTTTTTGAAAAAGAAGATGAAAAAGAAGAAGAAGAGGAAGATGAAGATGAAGAGAATCTGACAGAAGTAGAAGAGAAAGTTTAGCAAGTATCTCCAAAGACACCTAGCAAATGAGTACAGAAGAATCATCCTTCATATCAAATTATTGGAAACAAAGATGCAGGAGTTGAGACTAGAAGAAAAGTCCGTTCACCAGAACAAACACACCTAGCACTCTTATCTACAATTGAACCAAACTGTTTTGAAGAACCCAGCAAGGATGAATTTTGGAATAAGGCCATGGATGAAGAATTGGATCAAATAGAGAAAAATGACACTTGGGAATTGGTTCCAAGACCAAAAAATAAGAATGTGATCGGCACAAAATGAGTTTTCAAGAATAAATTGAATGAAGATGGATAGGTTACAAGGAACAAAGCTAGATTTGTATGTAAAGGATATGCACAGATTGAAGGAATTGACTTTGAAGAGACATTTTCCCCAGTTGCGAGAATGGAAGCAATCCATTTGCTTTTAGCTTATGCATGCTCCAAAAATGTTAAAGTATATCAGATGGACGTAAAATCAGATTTTCTGAATGGGGAACTTGAAAAAGAAGTCTACATTGAACAACCAGAAGGATTTCAGTTGTCAGAGAACATAGACTATGTGTGTAAATTAAAGAAGGCCTTGTATGGTCTAAAACAGGCTCCTAGAGCATGGTACTCTAGACTAGATAAGTATCTGCAGTAGGCAGGGTTCAGAAAAGGAAGTGCAGACAATAACCTCTACCTCAAGGTAAGTCAAGGTAATATTTTATTAATTGAAGTTTATGTTGATGATATTATTTTTGGTAGTGATGATGACAGGTTAAGCCAAAAATTTGCAAAATACATGCAGAATGAATTTGAAATGTCATTACTTGGAGAACTATCCTTCTTTCTAGGACTTCAGATACGTCAAAGCAACCAAGGAATTTTTATTTCTCAAACCAAGTATATCAGAGAAATGTTAAAGAGGTTTGGAATGGAAGATTGCAAATCAGTTATCACTCCCATGCAAAGCAGTTGTAAGTTGAGCAAAGATGATGATTCAAAGTCTATAGATCAGAGGCAATATAGGTCAATGATTGCTAGCCTACTATATGTGACAGCATCCAGACCAGATGTAATACAGGCAGTTGGATAGGTGGCACGATTTCAAGCAGCACCAAATGAATCACATGTATTCGCAGTAAAGAGGATCTTTAGATATCTCAAAAGAACAAAAGAGTTTGGATTATGGTATCCAAAAGGAAAATATCTATCACTTAATGCCTACAAAGATGCAGATTGGGCATGTTGTATCGATGACCGACAAAGCACCAGCGGAGCAATGTTCTACTTAGGTGAGTGTTTGGTATCATGGCTAAGCAAGAAACAATCATCGATATCTCTATCTACAGCTGAGGCAAAGTATATTGTAGCAGCAGCATGTTGTACATAGGTTCTTTGGATGAAACAATTTTTGACAGATATACAGGTTGAGTATGATGAGCCCATTCCAATATATTGTGATAATACAAGTGCCATCAATATCTCAAAAAACCCGGTGATGCACTCCAAGACGAAGCACATTACAATCAAGTATCACTTTCTATGGTAACAAGCTGCAGAAAAGAACATCAGAGTTGAGTATGTGGGCACAAAAGAAAAATTGGAAGACATCTTTAAAAAACAAAATCCATGGGAAGCCTTTGAATATCTTCGCCAAAGACTTGGAGTTATTTCTACTCCAAAAATGAATGCTTTTTGAATGATTATCTTATATGTCTTAGATGTACACGAGGAAGCACCATAAGCAGACAGTCTGTTAGCGGGAGCAGCCCTGAATGGAAATATACCTTTTCCATTGATGACAAAGGGGGAGAGATTTATCATATGTAGTGATGCAGGAGCATCATAAGTAGCCAGTCAAGCAAGCATAAAGGCGGAAGACAGCTGGAAAAGCACAACACATATTTTGCACATTTTGAAATGTTTTGAAAAAAATGAGCAGATATTAATGCAGTAGTTAAAGCAAGCGTACTTGCATGTTGTAAATAGATCTTGAGCAATTTTCTCTCATCTGCCAGATGTAATAGACATTAAGTCTATTTAATGAAAGTAGGTAGATTTGAATTCATAAGATTAGACAATTTACAGAGTAGGAGGGAAAACAGATATAGACACCCTCACCCTTGTATTATTGTATCATTAGAACAGAAGAAGGAGAATTTTTTTATATAATATGAGAGCTGTAGCAGAGAGTTGTAGAGAAGAAGCCATGTACAGAAGCACTTGAGTTAATATATAAAGATTTGACTCAATATTCATGGTGTTATGATGCTTACTGTTTACATTTGTTGAATGGTATGTTTACAGTTGTTTTATTCTCTCTATTCATGCATTTGTTTCAATCCTGGGTTAAATGTGTGATTTCATGTTAAGTGTATGAAGTTTGATAGAGGAAAAAAATGAGTTTCAATTGTTTCTCATCCTGAGAGTTCCTGCAAGGAGTGCAGTGAAATGTCTGCAAGGTGTGCATTGACATGATTCTGAGTTTTATCTCAAAAATCTCAGGAGAGATATCATTGTTCTCGTACCAGCAGAAATGCAGGTGAAGCAGAGAGTCGTGCAAGGTGTGCACAGGCTAGTTGAAACCTTAGAAGTTAGCAACTAAGGTGAAGGTGGAAGTATTGTTGTTGCAAAGAGTGCACAAAGTCGAGGATTCAAATAACCAGGGGTTATATGAAATATTCTCGCAAGGAGTGCGAGTAGGATCTCTCTTGGAGACTTAAGTTCAAAAGTGAAAGCTTGGGAGGGTCAATACCTTTGAAGAGTTCAAAGGAAGATGGGGAGTAAAATCATCGTGCAGAAGTTAAGTTCAGTGGAAGGACGCCAAGTCAATTTGACCAGAGATTCTTGAGGAGTGAGACAGACGGTCATAATTCTTCATGGAGAACTCGTGAAGTTGCGAGGACCGTAGGATCCAGTGAAGCGACAAGGTGCTTAGGAGTTGGGCGAACCCATCACTTTGGTTTCAAGAATCAATGTGGACCATTTGTTGTGGTCAGTTGAGTCATTGGATCATTTTGGAATTTCTTGTTTCGTAAGGTTGAAGTGAAGACCAAAACCTTCAGTCATTTACATTCCTCAACCATGAAAGGGATTATCACGTGTGAAGCAGAATGAGTGAGTTTCGACACTTCGGGAATTTGAGGTTCGGTATTTCAGGAGTCCTGACAACAAGGAGTTGGGACATAGTGGAGTGAAAATCCTGAAGTTGTGAAACGCGACAAGACTTTGGCATGAAATTTTGGGATTTTGGAACTTCGGGTGTCAGGAAGCAGAGGAGGCAACAATTTTTGAAATCAAGAGCTCAAACTTTCGGTTCATGAAATCCCAAAGAGCGGAATGAGAAAACTCTCAAAATAACAAAGAGCGAAAAGATGAAATCAGGGTCCCAAGCACTAGTCGGAGGATATGTGTGACAGAAGCCGAAAGAGGTGGTCGAGTTTTGGCGAAAGTCCTAAAAGACCATCGATCTCACCAAAAAGAGGAAATTTCAGAAACCAGGAAATCATAAGGGAAGGGAAATGAGTGTTGGTCGATCACTCAAGTCCCAAAAAGCCAAAATAAGTGGCAATAAGAGGCATGTATTCGGCGCATTGAAGGAGTCAACCCTCGTAGATGTTTCCAGTTTCAGAGGTTGAAGAGACAAGGGGCTCGACAACAAGATTCACGAGATCATGAAATATGAAATCCCAAAAGGGAAAAAGCCCGGATCACATTTGTTGGTCATTTGTGGAGTTAACATCGGTGTTTGATCACATAGGCATAACTCAAAATGACTTATGGAATACACCTGTTTGTGTGCATGAAGTATTCCCTGTGGGAAAATCAAAGAGTCAATCAAACTCAGGGGAAGATTTAGAACGATCCTGCGCGGATCTTGGCCCGAGAGTCGGGGTCTGCACCAGTTGTGGTATCAGAGCTACAAAACAAGTTATTTTCTTTCTATAGAAGAGAAAAGAGGAACATTTTATAGCCATGATGCCAAGAAAAAGAGACAGGCCAATGCCAATGCTTGATCCAGCAAGGGAAAGAGAAATGCGTGAATTACATGCCAGGCTTGATGCCATGGAGACAGCAGAGAGGCGTACAGTTGATGTTGGGGATATCAGTGAAGCTAAAAGTGGAAATGAAAATGGAAAGGAAGAAGAAGAAGTTGTAGTCAAAGATGTTGCAGATGAATGCCTATTCAGGGTTGTTGCAAGAATAGGTGCCAAAGATAAAATGGACATTCCAGTGTATGAGGGAAACTTGGATGTTGAAGAGCTTCTAGACTGGATTAGAGCTCTAGATAAATACTTTGACTATGAGGATGTTGAGGAAGACAAGAAGTTCAAACATGTCATTACTAGACTTAAAGGGCATGCAACATTGTGGTGGGATGAACTGCAGGCTGACAGACGCTGCAAAGGCAAGCAGAAAATCAAAAGTTGGGATAGAATGGTTGCAAAGATGAAAGCCAAATGTTTACCCAAGGATTATCAAATCACTCTATTTTGGAGGATGCAGAATTTGAGACAGAAGTTGATGTCGGTGAAAGAATACACTAAACAATTCTACAGGATAAACATCAGAGTAGGTCAATGGGAAAGTGATGATGAAAAAGTTGCCAGGTACATGAATGATCTGTGATATTACATTCAAGATGAGATGATCATGATCACCATTCAGACTATGGAAGATTCTTATAAGATGGCCCTGAAAGCTGAAGAGAAGATGATTCGTAAGCAAGGTCAAGGAGGTTGAGGCAGAAGTCAAAGAAAAGGCAAAATAATTACACAAGACAGAACTTAGAGACCTAAGGAAGAAGGGAAGAAACCTCAAACTCAACATGAGAGAGGAGGAAGCTCACAAAGAGGGCAGTATGCTGATAGAAATACTTTTCCTCGAGCTATAGGAAGAGGAAGAGGTAGAGGCCGTGAAGTAAAATGCTTTGTTTGTGGGAATATTGGACATAAATCCTATGAGTGTCCAGATAAGAAGAAATATGGTGGTGAAACTCACATTGCCGAAGCTCAAGGATGGAATTTTGAGGCAGAAGGTGTTGAGGGCGGAAGATCCTTGATGATGAGGAAAGTTCTCTTGAACTCAGAGAAGGAGGCAGAGAACCCATCCCAAAGAAATAGTTTTTTTTAGAATACTTGCAAAACTAAAGACAGGATATGCAAGGTCATAGTAGACAGCAGTAGCACAGACAATCTCGTATCTATAGAGATGGTAGAAAATATGGAGCTGGAGACTATTGCACATCCAAGCCCATACAGAGTTTCGTGGCTACAAAAAGGACACCAGGTAAATGTCACTAAACAGTGTTTAGTTGAATTTAAAATAGGAGGATATAAAGATGAAATATTATGTGATGTCCTTCCCATGGATTTTTGTCATCTATTGTTGGGTAGACCATGGAAATATGACAGAAATGTAGTTCATGATGGGAGAAAGAACACATACACCCCGGAGAAAAATGGTAGGACTCACAAGTTGTTTCCGATTAAGAATCAAGAGGTGAAAACATAGATAAGTAACACTGTACTTCTCATGGGTGGGAAGGAACTTCTTAAGGAGGTTAAGAAGAAGGAGGACACACAATTTATTGTGGTCAGGAAGCCCAAAATTGTTTTGACCAATACAAGGATAGATGATTTACCAGAAGAAATCTAGGAGTTACTGGGAGAGCTTGTTGATATAGTAGTAGACGAACTAACTTGTTCGTTGCCACCTATGAGGAGTATAAGCCATCATATCGACCTTATACCTGGAGCCAATTTTCCAAACAAAGTTGGATATAGATTGACACCGCAAGAAAATGAAGAAGTCAAGAGACAAGTCCAGGACTTAATGGACAAGGGATTGATTAGAGAAATATTGAATCCATGTGTTGTTCCAACAGTGCTCAGCCCAAAGAAAGATGGAGGCTAGAGAATGTGTATAGACTCAAGGGTGATTAATAAGATTACCATCAGATACATATTTTCATTGCCAAGGATGGACGACTTGATGGATTTCCTGACTGGATCAAAGTTTTTTTCAAAAATTGATTTGAAAAGCGGGTATCATCAAATTCGAATGAGAGAAGGTGATGAATGGAAGACAACATTCAAGACGAATGAAGGGTTGTATAAATGGCTTGTCATGCCATTTGGCTTAACGAATGCACCCAGTACTTTCATGAGATTGATGAATGAAGTCCTAAAGGATTTCATTGGGAAATTTTTCATTGTATATCTTGACGATATATTAATTTTTAGCAAGATAGAAAAATAACACTTAAAGTAATTAGTTGCAGTAATAAGGAGATTACAGTAGGAGAAATTGTTGATTAATATAAAGAAATCATTATTTATGAGGACATAACTCATTTATTTGGGTTTTTTTATCTCTGCAAATGAGTTCAAGATGGATCTAAAAAAGGTAAATGTAATTAAGAATTGGCCATCGCCGAAAAGTGTGTTTGAAGTTCGAAGCTTCCATGGTTTAGAAAGTTTCTACAGGAAATTCATCTGAAACTTCAGTGGAATCAGCGCACCGATGATGGATATGGTGAAGAAAAGACATAAATATTTTCATTGGACAGAAGAATCAGAGAAGAGCTTCAATCTGCTGAAGAAGAGGATCATTGAGCAACCAATTCTGGTTTTTCCAGATTTCAACAAGACATTCCAGTTCAGGTTTGACACGAGTGGATTTGCAATTGGAGCGGTCTTGAGCCAAGAAGACAGGTTGATCGCATACTTCAGTGAAAAAATAAATGAAGCAAAGATTAAGTACTCAAGATATGACAAAGAATTCTATGCAGTCATACAAGCGCTAAAGAAATGGAGACAATATTTGGTTCCTAAAGAGTTTGTGTTGTATAGTGATAATCATGATTTGCAATTCATGACTTAACAGGAGAAGTTGAACCAAAAACATGTTAAATGGGTTGCATTCATGCAGAATTGTACTTTTGTAACTAAGCATATTTTTGGAACTGCTAACAAAGTTGTTGATGCTTTGAGCAGGAAATGTTTGCTTATGCAGGAATTTAGAGTCAAGACTTTAGGTTTTGATAAACTCAAAGAAATGTACAGGGATGTCCTAGATTTTAAGGAGGCATATGAGGCATCTGAGAATCCAATTCTCAGGGACACAAGTGAATGGGCTGAATACATGATCCAAGATGGGTTATTATTCCGGGGCAATCAGCTATGTATTCCAAAATGCTCCATGAGGGAGAATTTGTTGAAAGAAAAACACAGTGGAGGATTGGCTAGACACTTTGGTCATGATAAGACATTCTCAAAGTTGAATGGCTCATATTTTTGGCCAGGGATGAGGACAGATGTTAAGAAATTTGTGGACAGATGCAGAATTTGTCAGCACACGAAAGGAAAAAGACAGAACACAGGGTTATACCAACCATTACCCATTCCTAAAAGGCCGTGGGACGCAGTGAGAATGGATTTTATATTGGGACTACCAAGAACACAAAGAGGATGTGATTTAATCTTTGTGGTAGTCGACAGATTTTAAAAGATGGCACATTTCATACCATGCCAGAAAACTAGCGATGCAACTCATATTGCGAACTTGCTTTTCAAGGAAGTTGTCAGACTTCACGGCTTGCCAAGGAGTATCATTTCTAATCGAGATACCAAGTTCGTAGGACATTTATGGAGGACCTTATGGAAGAAGTTGGGGACAAGTTTGTCTTTTATCTCAGTATATCATCCTCAGACAGATGGACAGATAGAGGTCATGAACAAGAGCTTGGGAGATTTGTTAAGAAGCTTAGTGACTGAACACCACAGTCAATGGGATCACATTCTTGCACAGGCAGAATTCACTTATAATGATTTGTTTAACAGAAGCACAGGGCAGAGTCCATTCTAGATTGTATATGGAATGCAGCCAAGGGGAGTTTTTGAATTGAAAGATTCGGAACAAAATGAATTCAGGAGTGCTAGTGTAGAGGACTTTGTAGAAGGGATGAACAAGCTTCACAATCGAATTAAGGAGAGATTGCAGAGTTCAAATCAAGAATACAAGCAGAGAGTAGATCAACACAGGCCAGAACTTCACTTTGAATTTGGTGATCTGATTCTTACACATATGAGTAAGGAGAGGTTCCCAAGGGGAACATATAACAAACTGAAGATGAAGAAGATTGGACCGTGCAAGGTCATAAGGAAATTTGGGGCAAACACATATGAGATTGAATTACCTGATGGGATCAGAATCTCATCGATATTCAATGTTGAAGATTTGTACCCTTACAGAGCTGAAGAAGTAGGAGTAGAAGATGAGCAAAAAGAAATTCAATGGACCAAACAAATGCCTATATCTAAAAATCCACAGATGGAAATCATAATTGGAAAAAGGGTTAGCAAAAAGACCAGGAGAAAAGAGTATTTTGAATACTTGGTCAAATGGAAGGGACATCGAGTTGAAGATGTTAGTTGGGAAGATGAAGCAGAAATTCATAAGCATGGACAGACCGTGCAAGAGCTCATGAAAAGGATTTCATGAAAAGTTTCAAGCGAGGGAGTATGATGCAGGAGCATCGTAAGCAGCTAGTCAAGCAAGCATAAAAGCGGAAGACAGCTGGAAAAGTGCAGCACAGATTTTGCACATTTTGAAATGTTTTGAAAAAAATGAGAAGATATTAATGTAGTAGTTAAAGGAAGCGTAATTGCATGTTGTAAACAGATCTTCAACAATTTGCTCTCATCTGTCGGACGTAATAGACATTAAGTCTGTTTAATGAAAGTAGGTAGATTTGAATTCATAAGATTAGATAGTTTAGAGAGTTGGAGGGAAAACGGATATAGACACCCTCACCCTTGTATTATTGTATCATTAGAACAGAAGAAGGAGAGTTTTTTTTATATAATCCAAGAGTTGTAGTAGATAGTTGTAGAGAATAATCCATGTATAGAAGCACTTGAGTTAATATATAAAGATTTGACTCCATATTCATGGTGTTATGATGCTTATTGTTTACATTTGTTGAATGGTATGTTTACAGTTGTTTTATTCTCTATGTTCATGCATTTGTTTCAATGCTAGGTTAAATGTGTGATTTCATGTTAAGTGTATGAAGTCTAATAGAGGATAAAAATGAGTTTCAATTGTTTCTCATCCTGAGAGTTCCTGAAAGGAGTGCAGTGAAACGTCTGCAAGGTGTGTGTTGACATGAGTCTAATTTTTATCTCAGAAAGCTCAGGAGAGATACCCTTGTTCTCATACCAACAAAAGTGCAGGTGAATCACAAAGCCATGCAAGGTGTTCATAGGCTAGTTGAAACCTTAAAAGTTATCAACTAAGGTGAAGGTGGAATGACTGTTGTTGGAAATAGTGCACAGAGTTGAAGACTCAAATAACCAGGGGTTATTTGAAAGATTGTTGCAAGGAGTGCGAGCAGGATCTCTCTTGGAGACTTAAGTTCACAAATGAAATCTCGGGAGGGTTAGTACCTTTGAAGAGTTTAAAGGAAGATGGGGAGATAAATCATCACGCAGAAGTTAAGTTTAGTGGAAGGACGCCAAGTCAATTTGGCCAAAGATTCTTGAGGAGTGAGTCAGATGGTCAGAATTCTTCGCGGAGAACTCGCGAAGTTGTGAGGACCATAGGATCCAGTGAAGAAGCAAGGTGGTTAGGAGTTGGGTGAACCCATCACTTTGGTTTCAAGAATCAACATGGACCATTTGTTGTGGTCAGTTGACCCATTATATCATTTCATAATTTCGGGCTTCATAAGGTTGAAGTGCAGACCAAAACCTTTGGTCATTCACATTCCGGAACCCTGAAAGGGATTATCACGTGTGAAGCTGAATGAGTGAGTATCGACACTTCGGGAATTTGGGGTTCGGTATTTCGGGAGCCCTGACAACAAGGAGCTGGGACATAGTGGAGTGAAAATCCTAAAGTCGTGAAACGCGACAGGACTTTGGCGTGAAATTTATGGATTTCGGCACTTCGGGTGTCAAGAAGTAGAGGAGGCAGTGATTTTTTAAATCAAGAGCTCAAACTTCTAGTTCGTGAAATCCCGAAGAGCAGAAGGATAAAAATCCCGAAATCATGAAGAGCGAAAAGCTAAAATCAGGGTCCCAAGCACCAGTCGGAGGATACGTGTGACGGAAGCCGAAAGAGGTGGTTGAGTTTCGGCGAATGTCCCGAAAGACCATCGATCTCGCCAAAAACAGGAAATTTTGGAAACTAGGAAATCATAAGGGAAGGGGAATGAGTGTTGGTCAATCACTCAAGTCTCGAAAAGCTGAAATAAGTGGCAACAAGAGGCGTGTGTTCGGCGCATTGAAGGAGTCAACCCTCGTTGATGTTTCTAGTTTCGAAGGTTGAAGAGACAAGGGGCTCGACAATAGGATTCGTGAGATCACGAAATCCGAAATCCCAAAATGGAAAAAGGCCCTATCACATTTGTTGGTTGGTTGTGGAGTTAATGTCGGTGTTTGATCACTTAGGCATAACTTAGAAGGACCTATGGAATACACCTGTTTTTGTGCGTGAAGTATTCCGTGTGGGGAAATCAAAGAGTCAATCAGACTCAGGGGAAGATTTAGAATGATCCTACGCGAATCTTGGCTCGAGGGTTAGGGTCTGCACCATGCAAAGGACAGAGGCATGACTCTAGGGGGAACAGATTTATCAGATGCAAAGGACAAAGGCATGGTTCTAGGGGGATCATGAGTGATATGATTTCAGTATTGCATCAGAGTGTTGCCATCAATGCCAAAGGGGGAGATTGTTGATTAAGGTTGGTTGTCATTGATGTCAACCCTTGAAGAAAGCCCCGTAGAACAAAGGCTTGGGTAATGGACCCAATATTTTTTTATGTAAATATGACTCATTATTTTTTTTTCATGGTCGATAAGAAGTAAATATGGATGAACTCCAAAGTGGTCCCTTTATGGTGAAAGCCCTCACGGAAAGACGCTTTGTGGAGTAAGAGAACCCATGCTTAATTGTGGAATAATGAGATGAAGAAAAGTGATTTTTTCAGGGAAAATATCCTAGATGGATAGTTATTGTCATTTCATTTCCAGTGGTATGTGGAACATCACATAATTCCCCATGGTTAGAGAGTTATGGCCATGAGAAGTTGGAGACCCCAGGTTTGGGTAATGGACCCAAGTTTGTTTGATGGGTAATGGTATGAGTTATGATATATTTTAGGATAATAATATTCTATATGGATAGTACATGTCATGCCATTTCTGGTGGTATGTATAATGTCACATAACTCCTCACGGTTTGAGAGTTATGGCCTTACGAAGTTGGAGGACCCTCATATGTCATCTAGAAGCCCCAAAAGGTCAAAGTAGTCAAAGTGGTTTAAGAGATTTTAAAAGGTAAATAATAAAGTGAAGTGATGAGCATATTATAATTCAAGCTGAATACAAAATAAATTATTTTAGTAATAAATTTAATGGAGAAATTAGAAGTGGACCCAACCCTAAAATAAGGAAAGTGGACCAAGTGACCTAGAATATGTTTTTAAGGAAGCTACTTGGAGAGTATAAATAAGAGGCAAGGCTCTCTCATTTGAATCACACTTGAGCATATTGAATATATATATGTTTTTGAGATAACCAAGGATATCTAAACTTGAATTCTAAGTGAAGGTGAACAAAAGAAGGCCAAAATGCAAGGAAGGATAAGTTCTTTTGATGGTGCTTTCTAAGGTATGTTATTTACAGGTCATCTCACCATTTTTGCTATAACGTTTTTTTCTATAATGATTCATACCGTGAAATTGCTATGAAAGTGAGACAACATATCCAAGTATCTTTGAAAAAACATTCATCTTGTGGG
This sequence comes from Picea engelmannii, assembly GCA_009831015.1. Classification (NCBI taxonomy): domain Eukaryota; kingdom Viridiplantae; phylum Streptophyta; class Pinopsida; order Pinales; family Pinaceae; genus Picea; species Picea engelmannii. The sequence goes on from ML778224.1 coordinate 272,624, forward strand.
TCTTTGTAGTTTGGGAGTTACACTCCGTGGAAAATAGGGTTTGTGGCCAGTCCTGAAACTAGTCAAAATCAGGTGTTTTCAGTAACAACGTCATAAATTCTTTATAACAGAACCAAATTCAGTGAGAACAAATGTGTTGGTTATGGTACAGTCTATAGTATCCTATGTAATATTTTCAGATCATTTCATCAAATATTTTGTGCAGGCCACACTCTATAAGGCCGCTCTCTAGAATAAGCCAGAATTCAACAAGGTGTGCCATTTTTGCTATAACTCCTTTTCTGAGAGGTTACAAATAGTGAAACTTGGAGGAATTATATAAAACACACTAGAGAACATTGTGTATCAGTTTCAGATATTTATGCATTACAAGTTCAAAGTTATGATCACTTCAAGTTAGGGTTGTTGACTAATCCAAAACTAGGCATGTGAGACTAAAGAAAAGTTTGATGAAAATGCTAGTCTCTTGTTTTTAAAGTTAAGGAAGGTTTGAAGTAATGTGATCATATACACCAGGTCTATTACAGATCTACAAATCAGATTTGGATGATGAAATAGATGAGGGCTTTTGGTTGTGGTACATGTTGAGTACATGGTTGAGACAAGTAGTTGATGAGTTGGCGCACATACATGAGGTGTATAGTTGATGATGTTGGTACATATTGATGATTCATATTTAATGAGTAGTTGACACATGATTGGTACATACTTGGTACATGGTTGGATGCACTTTTTTATTGTACAGGTTGATTATAGGTTGGTGCATGGTTGATGCACTTGTTTATGGTACAGGTTGATGCATGGTTGATGCATGTTTCAGATTTATTGGTACAGGTTTACAGCGGTATATCTCACAGTGATAGTGTAACAGTGGTTCCATCATTCTACTTCTACTTCAGGGTGGCAGGATGGGGCAAGGACAGGTGGTTGTAGCCACCTTCTGGTTGTAGCCGGATAACATTGGGGGTTGTAGCCTCCTTCTGGTTGTAGCTAGAGAATTGGGGAGTTGGAGCTTCCCTCAGGTTGTAGCCTAAGAATCTAGGGGTTTGGAGCCTCCTTCCAGTTGTAGCTAGAAAACAAAGGAAGTTGGTGCTTCTAATGAATGTAATTCTTCAAGACATATAAGAAAAAGAATTATGTGGTTTTCTCCCGATTTGGGTTTCCACGTAAAACACTGGTGTACTGTGTATGTGTGTGATTGTTTATTTCTTACTGCTCATTATTGGATAATAATTCTACATTGATATAACATTTGAAGAAAAAGGATTATAATTACGCTATTATTGATTCACCCCCCCTCTCAGTAATCCAACACTTACATCGATGTTAACACTCTCGCATTAATACTAATTATCTTGCATCAATGATACAATGTTTGTTAGGTTATGTACACCTCTGTGGAATTTAGTAGTTAAATCATTGTGTGGAGGGGGTCCCTTATCCCACAAAAAAATAGACCTCATACACAAAATTGGTGTTTGTCTTGGTCATGACCTTAAAATTAAAATTAGATTAAAGATTAAAAATAATCATATTCTCGATTGCTATAAAATAAATACCTATATCTAGAAAAGATAAATATATCATGAAAAAGAACAAAGCACACCTATCATTAGAAAAAATAAATCACACTTATTATCAATCAGAGATTATTGTGCACTCCAAAATATCGACAGATTAATGTTGAAATCTCAAGATTCCATGAATTCATAATGTAAAGTACTTGGCTTCATAAGAGTTATTTTATGAAACCAATATTAAACCTCTATTTGTTTTAGTACATATAGATCAAAATGGTTTAATATTGTCCACAACAAACTCTCCCTTTATAAAAAGATAGGTATGCATGCTCAAACCAAGGTACGGTTTAATATTGTTCACCACCAATGCTCCCTTTACAAAAAGACTGGTGTGCATGCTCAACCCAAGGTACAGTTTAATATCATTCACTACCAATGCCACCTTTATAAAAAGATAGGTGTACATGTTGAACCCAAGGTACGGATTGTTTTTTCCTTTAACTCAATATAACACCACATCATACAATTAACTAGGTAATTTACATTAAGTTGTTGGACACACATAGCACACTGAGAGGGGAGGGTGAATCAGTGTAAGGCTCTTTTTTAAAATTCCCCTTCACAAAAAATCCTTACTTAGCAATCATCAATTACTCACCACTTATTGTTGTCATTTATAACCAGTTAATGTGAACATACATCAACAACATATACCAGCAACAAATATCATTAATAAGTCATCACCACAAGGAACAAAAAGAACACACGATGTATGTACAATTTTCTTTTTATTATGGACTACAATCCTTGGGTTATCATCAACAACTGAATAGAGTTACAACTCCACAAGAGCACCAGCTCTACAATGCAAGACTCAGCTTACACAAATCAACATCAACTAAGAAGAGGAATCAATCCTCAATAGATACCAATCTGTCAAGAGGTACTTGACCTACCAGTAGTGAAACACGTGTATGTGCGTGCCCTACCAGTAGTACCGCTCGTGTATGTATGCGGTAAATCTTTACTACATCCTGCATATGCCTTCTAAGTAATTATGGTTTTCTCTCTATTAAAAAATCAGATCCTTTGTAGCCTTCAATCACATCTACTTTTGTCTTTCATTGTCCAATTTGAACCATAGCCAATCACAACACATCTATGCTCTCCCACAACTTACTTATGCTCCTCAATGTAATGAACTGCCTCGTTACGACAACCATTCCAGTAACAGGAGCAATTTTTTTTTTCTTTTTTTTTTTTTTTGTGTGTGCGCGCGTTTAGAAGTAGCAACATAATGAACTGTATGACGCCACTTGACTAACAACAAGAATCAATCACGAGGTTCAACACAAGAACGCTAAAGGCCTCAACGAGAACTACAATCAACACAACCATAGGCAGAGGTGCACAACGCAGACACACAGCGAAAAGTAAACTGACCACTAAATACGACTGACCCCCAGCCCGTCCTACCCTGCAAGGTTAGGACCTCCAAGACACATAATCAACGCTCAAGCCCGGTTTCCCATCGTCTTTAACCATTTAAGGTCTCAGGGATGGCGACTGTTCTGAAGAACATGGAGGTGTCTACCTCCCACCTGACACAACAGACCAAGCAACCAACAGATCACAATCAAGTACAACATAAGTAAGAAGAACAACTGCGCCCTTTTCGGAAGGCGCGTGACAAGGATTCTGACAACAGACGCTCAAGTTCGACACTAACTAAAGAACAACCACAAAACGAGAATGGCCTTCCAAGATAAATCATTCAATTAACACGAGGAACTCGCAATGCGAGGTCAACAATGGTCATAAAGTTCAATAGCAATGCATTAAAATAACATCATACTTATAGACATTCATCAATTAGAATTGACCCAATACCTCCTAACTAAAGGTGGCAATCTGTAGAATAATAAGATCTAAGGTGTTAATAACAAGTGTGCCATAAATGGAGTGACAACTATCAAGTTACAAATGACGTTGGTTTAAGTCAGCTCTTAATTTAGGGTGTCACTATCTAGAATTGCATCATGAGTATAGGCGACTTTGCTTCGGACATAACGTTCACATTAATTAAGAATCAATTAAGAAAGGCATCTCTATCATGATATAAAATAAATTAAATGACAATAACTAAAAAGGCACTAAATGAACTGCCTTCTATCAGTGTTACAGTGAAAATGAGTAAGTATAACCATTCATTTAAGGAGACCAAAGGATAGAGTATATCCTAAGCTAGGGGATCTCAATTGAATAACAACATGCATCCTAATTGAAAAGGACAACTACCATATGACTTTTGAATTAAAAATTACATTATAATCTACATTCAATGCCATAAATTACATTATAATTTACATTGTAGTAAAATCTCCCATGATGTCTTTTGAATTAAAAATTACATTAAAATCTATATTCAAGGCCATAAATTATTTTAAAAGGGCCACCTTTGGATTGGCATCCATCCATAATTCCATGATAATAAGTAAGGATAAGCACTAATTTAAGGGAATCAATTTAAGATGTCCATATATGAAATTTCCTCAATAACCACATGTGACATTATTTGAATAGCCCCATACCTCATAAATAAATATGGCAATCTAATAACCTGTGAACTTTAAATGGATAACAATTAAAGGGCAGTATGACAACTATTTAATATTAAAAGACAAAAATTAAATATGGCAAGCAATGATTAAAAACTTAACATATTGAATATAAATTTCTAAACTCAAATAACCATTTCAATTCCATGTAAAACACAACTCTCTACATTTATTTATAAAAAGGACATGGCATTCTAAATTCGTTTCTTGTATGCATGTTATGCCACGTCAGTGATTTATTTACATTCCTAATTACACAATTAAAATTTCCCCAACACGCGTAAGTCAATCGATTCTCTCCACCCTAAAATATTGTTAAGTTATTAAAAGTATATTTACACACATAAGGAAGGATAGGAGTGGCTACAATACTCCGTATCCAATTAGGTATTAAAATAAGGTAATCTGTACCTAACTTATCATTAAAAAGGCGTTGTGATTCACTAGGCTAGGGATAGCACTCGGAAGTTTAACCCAGTGAACACGTAAACTGTAATTCCACAAGAACAGTGAATTCTCGCCTTTGCACGTTGTCCAAGACTTCCAAGATAATTTAACCTTCACGATCCTCTAAATTTTAAAAACAGGGTTTAAGGCACAGTCATGATATCGGAGTAGAATGGAATCCCATGAAATTTTGGAAACCCATTAAAGCCTTTCATGCCAGCGTTTACTAAATTAAACAATGAGGCAAACCCCATTTAAAGAACCATTTACTGAATTAATTTTTACACATAGACCCAGCATACGAGGCAACCGCCTTTTAAAACGCCATTTACTAAATTAAAATTTTACACACAGACCCAGCGTACGAGGCAAACGCCATTTAAAATGCAGGGATTGTTAAAGAAGACAGATAAGACAATGTGAGGCGGGATATAAACGTTGGGATTCACCATCTCCCAACAACACAGAGAAATCTGGTCCTCCCAGATTCGGTTACAGCGGAAATTGTTCGCCGAGAGTTTGTTCAACACGACTCTCGCTCAGGGATAAGCTTCGAGCACAGACAAGGACAACCACACGCACATCAATCGCTCCAGAAATACAGCCCACACTAAACATAAAACTTAAAAAAAAACGCCCACGCATTCCAAAAATTCTAAACTAACAATGCCCCACAACCAAACGCTAAAATGATTAAAGCCCCTGCATATCAATAAAAAGAAACGCCCACGCATTCCAAAAATTCTAAATAACAATGCCCCTGTACAATCAGATTGATCACCAAACGATCTTCCCTATACTTACAACGAATGACCCTCAATACCCAACTAAGACAGCGAAAGCATAAGGCGAAGCGACAGTAGACACACAAAAAAAGGGCCACAAGGAAGAATCGCTCATAGTAATTGAATCCGCCCACAAAAATGCAAAAACGCCCATAGAATATGTCAAGAATGGTATCCAGCAAGTGCCGGGGGTTTAACAATAAGTCACAGATGAAGAGAGCAGAAAATCATCCGAAGGCGCAGAGAGACCAATCAACAAAGTGTCGAGTTAAGGACGAGTAGCAAGGGATGAATCAGGTTTTCGGCAAGCGTTGGATAAGCTAACCATTCAATCATCTATGGAAACAGAAAACGCAACAATATTTTGCAAATTTTACTCCATAGTACTTCCAATACCAAGCAGATTTACATCATACAATCCAGTTGCATTCTATTCTACCAGTTTAAGAAATCATACCGTTGCCTTTAGTTCGTCCTCGAATGGCCGTCCGCGCTCCTCCTCGCTCCTGCTTGTCGACCGCCGAATGCTCACCGGTACCTCCCAGCCAAACGCTAGGGGTACTCTGCTTCCCCCTTATCCCCCTGAGCCGCAGAGGGACCACACAAGAACCCAAGAAAACACTAGCTACTCAGCTCGCCTCCACGGCTGAGCTACCACTCCAACAAAGCTGAGCTTACACCCAACTCCTCACAAGAAAATCCGTCAAACCACAATTCGGCAGCGTAACGTTACGCTAACCGTTCCCCCTTTCTTCCTTCCTTTCCCCTTCTTTTATAGGAAAAATGAGACCCACCTACTTTCCTGAGTATTAATTAATTAATATTTTATGACAAAACCCCTAAGCAATCTCCGTCGTCCAAGTGTCACTCATCCCTAGGGTTCTCCAATAATTAATTTTTGTTTATTAATTAATAGTCTATATTCCCTCACACCCCCAAAATTGCTCCTTAAATTTCTCCTAGGGTTCCTAGATCCCCTCCCATGATTTTATTCACTTTCCTAAAATGGTGTTTCTGAAATTTAGTAATTTCTTAAATGCTGATTCTTTTTCGCTTTTTCCCCAATGTCCCCTACTTTCCAAATTTAAGTTCCCTTTAATTCTAGTTTCCTTATTTTTGTTTTATACTATTTATTTATTATTTTTTTCTTTTTTTCTTTTATTCTCTCTTCCCATTTTTAATTACTATTATTATAATAAAAAAAAAATTGTTAAACCCTCAATGATAAATTAGCTTAAAATTCTTTTCAATATAAAAACAAATATTTTTATTTTTATTTATTTATTCATTTTTTTTGAAATCATAAATTTTATACTCCCCTCTTTAATAAATTTTTATTTCTTCTTCATCAATTAAAAGCCAAGGGTTTCGCTTATTTTAATTCCCCCATTACTTTACCCCCTTTTATTTTTAAGAACTTTAATTGCCACCTAGGAGGGTTTTAGTTTACGCCTTATGTTTACCTTTGTAGGATCTTTTCTTAGGGCTCGTCAAAATTTGTCTTAGAGAAGTTTTAATTTAGGTTTTGATTGAACAGGGCGACAACTTTAATTAGGGGGGTCGTTTTAAGAATTTATCAGGTGCTAAGGTCTCAGGGTCATCTAGG
>ML778224.1:279842-294211 GCA_009831015.1 Picea engelmannii
CGCGACGTGCCCTTCAAGATGCACCACGTGCTCCAAGGGTGCCACTCGCTAGCTTGACGGATTGGTAGACTCTATAACCCCTGGAGTCAACACTCCGCCAGGTGAATCTTGTGGGAGACTAAGGGATCTAAGGAATAAGGCCCCCACCTTATTGTGCGCTCCTTAGAATCATCGTGAGCGACTGTCGCAGTCTGCCCTCACGGCATCGTGGATCCCCTCGAATTAGGTAATCGTTAACCTACAGTTCGATCCACGGCGGGAGTGCTAGTAGGCTGTGGCAGGGCTGTTGTCCACACCTCTCACTCAATCTCTCTGGAACTCATGTGTGGCCCCTCTACTCCATATGTGAGTCCGGTCGGCCAGCTATCGTCAGCCTGCATCATCAACCATCATGTCAGACCATGTCAACAACAAATCATATAATCAATAGTATATCATCAAAACGAAACAATATCATCGTAAATGAAACAACTCAAACAACCCACTCCCTGACTCAATCCGGAGTCCAAGGAAGTTCCACCGATGCCTCTGCATCCTCAAGGCCCGAAACCCTGCACACTCAAAGAAACCGAATCAGCAGCACCTGTCTACATCAACATAGTAGAAACATCTGTCATATAACGTAACGCTTCATAATGAAGGAAAAATTTTATCATCATAAAAATCCAGATCACTTGCAGGCAAGTGTCCTCAAAGAATAAGTTTGGTAAGTGCGCCAGAGCGGGATGTTACACTCAACCATAAAATATGAATTCTACTTAATCATGTATAAACAACCAATATATTATGACAATCATATCAATATTGAATCATAAGAGTGCTTCTCACTCTATCAATCAACCAACATAACCACATCACAACAGCCATACCAAGAATGCCTTAAGCATTCACCATACAATAAGCAAGAGTATCTATCAAGACAACTATGTAACCATACCAAAGTTTCTATGGCAGATCTGAGCCCATAGAATGCAAATCTAGAACTTGCTTCAGAATTCAAGAACCTCGCATCAACTCACACTCAAGTCTCCATTTCCGTCCATGAGAAATTGCAATCCCTCTCTTACTCATAATAGATCTTCAAGCTATTCTCAAGAGATGATTTTCATAAGATACACTTTCTTCTTATTTATACTCTCCAAGTAGCTTCCTTAGAAGCATATTATAGGCCACTTTTTCCACATAGCCACTTTGTCCACATAGACACTTATGTCCAACTTTTCTCAATTTTCCACTTGTCCATGTATCTAATAGCCACTTGACCACTTAACCCATTTTCCTCATTTTAGGATTAACCTTCTTATAACCACTTTCCATAATTAGAATTTTTTCCATTTACGTTATTAATTAAATAATCCTCCTTGACTTTGTCACTTCACTTTATCATTTAAATAATCCTCTTTGATTTTGTCACTTCGCTTTATTATTTAAATCATCTTTTTTGACTTTGTCACTTCACTTTATTATTTAAATAATCCTCCTTGACTTTGTCACTTTAAATAATGCTCTTTGACTTTGTCACTTCACTTTATTATTTAAATAATCCTCTTTGATTTTTTGACTTCACTTTATTATTTAAATAATCATTTTTTACTTTGTCACTTCACTTTATTATTTAAATAATCCTCCTTGAATTTTTCACTTCACTTTAAATAATCCTCTTTGAGTTTGTCACTTCATTTTATTATTTAAATAATTTCTTCTTTGCAAGAACTTTGAATTCTTTGACCTTTTGTGGCTCAAGCCAACATATGATGGTCCTTCAACTTCGTAAGGCCATAACTCTCAAACCGTGAGGATTTATGTGACATTCCACATACCATCGGAAATGGCTTGAAAAACACTATCCATCTAGGATAGTTTCACTAACAAATTCACTTATATTCATCTCATTATTCCATAATTAATAATGGTTTCACTGATCATACTTCTAGGATAACTCAACCGCAAAGAGTCTTCCGGTGAGGGATTTCACCATAAGGGGACCACTTTGGAGTTCACCGAAAAGCGTCTTCCCGTGAGGGATTTCACCATAAGGGGTATACTTTGGATTTCATCCATTTGTAGAACCATGACAAGACAATAAACACTTTGAATATCACCGCAACGGGTATTCTTGTGAGGGATTTCTCCATAAGGGGACCACTTTGGAGTTCATCCATTTGTACAACCATGACAAGAAAATAATGATTCATATTTACATCAATCCAAATATGCTTCATATATCAATGACAACTCATTGATACATATTCATATATGAATACGACTATGACTCCTCGTGATAGAAATCCATTGACATCAATGTCAATACATGATCCATCAATCACTACATCAATATACTATGACAATACATTGTTCATTTGACATCAAGCCTTTGAAATCAATCCTTTGGCATCAATGACAACATGATCCAACAATATCCCCCTTTGGCATCGATGGCAATACCAACATTTATGTCAACACCAATCATTGATGGAAACATGTAGACAAGGCATTGCTCTACATCCATAGGCATCTTAGGCACATCAATGTGACTATCTCTCCCACTTTTACATCAATGGAAAAGGGTCATTCTCACCTTGGGGTTTCTCCCCTTGTCTGAATTCCTTTGATCTTTCTCTGAATAATCTCTTCCCTTTTGAAAAAGGGATATCACTCTGATGTAATGCTGAAGATATATAGCTCATGCTCCCCCTGTGACCATCGCTCCCCTTTTAACTCTTCCTTTGTGCTCTTTCTCCAAGTATAGGTCTCTTTCTCAAGTATTTATATTTTCATATGATAAATATATACTCTTGGAATCATGGGAAGAAGAATGACTCCCACTATGGGTATGTCTTCCCCTATCTTCTCTACAATATGAAAAATATGCTACCAGTGAAATATGCTTCTGTTGCAAATTCTACTGCTCAACTGAAACATAGATCAACTACTTTTTTTATGACGATCCTTGGACCTTTCCATACATCAAATTTGTGCCATACCATTATGAATAAAACGATATGTCAACAATGAATAGAGAATCATGAACAAAACATCAACCAAGTACATCATGTTCCAACCATGCGCAATACCCATGTACATCAACCATGTACATCAATACCATATCATATTCCATAAGATATCATCAATGGAGTGCATCAACCATATGTCTCTACCAACATGCGAACCATGTTCCTCAAACAAGTTTCATATCATTCATGATATGCCTCTACCAAGAACCAAGTGCCACAATCATCTATCTTAATCAATAAAGTGTTTTAACTATATCATCCATACATCAACAAGTGCACCAAACATGTATAAACACTTGTACCAAGCAAGTGCATCAACCATGCACCAATACCACAACAAGATGAAATACAATCAAGATGTGTCCTGATGCATGTATGCCATATCCACCATACAACATGTGCCAATCATACTTCTAGTAGGTGCCTCTAACCATGTACCAAAAGTGTACCAATCATGCATCAACCATAGATCAAGCTATGACTCATCAATGATGTACAATATGACCACCTCATCAACTCATCAACTACATGTCCCACTATGTAGCCCATCCTCATGCCAAATGCATGTACCAAGATATCCAAAAAAACTACATCTCATAATACATCATAAGATATATCAATGGATCTCAAATATGTATCAGCCATATATCCCAATATATCATCCTCAACCACCATTCACTACAACAAATACTAAGAATCCAATAATACATGTACTATAAGTGTGCCTCAATAGATCAATGACATCTCTAGCTAGCATCATCATGATATATCTCATAACCAAAGTACCATAAATTCACTGTCACAACTAGCATTGTTCCTCAATAGAAAAGTGTCTCAATCCACACTCTAGGGTTAGTACCATGCATCTAAGATAGTCTTTCAACATTAAACCATATAACACCACCATACATACAAAAATTATGTATGCCAACATGTAATCATGAAAACCTTCAACAAACCATGTCAGACCCTACAACACAAAGTTATACCATCATACCATGCTGCAACTCATATGCATAACCCTTTTCCCAAGGATTTTTTCCATAGATATGTGTCGTGTTGCATAGACAACACACATATGTAAATGACCTTTTCATAGGTCATATTGCATATGTACATGATTGTTACCATTGTAACCCACGTATGCTTCTGAAGATGACAAACTTGAGCTTCCCTTAAGGATTCCATTTTGTTCTAACTATTCAGTTTTCTTCACCCACTTATGAAGGTGTCCCAACTTTTCAGAACTTGAGCTTTGAGCTTCCATCTTTTCAAAAATGTCTTCCTTCCTAACTTCATGCCTTCTTCTATTCATGCTATATGCAGTCCTCATCATGGACTTTCTTCTTTTGTTCCAACAATCTTGGGATTTGTGGCCCAATCCACTATAGTTGTAGAATCTCATGGTGTGAAAATGAGCAACAATATGTCCTACTTGATTACATCTCCAGCACCTTAGGGTGTTATGAAATATTTCACTATCTTTCCTTTCATATTATCTTCATTCCAAATCTTTGTGACCATATTTATTACATGAGTAACATTGACCATGAAAAACATTTTCATACCTTTGCTTTGATGTCCATATTGAAGGTGTCTCTCTTCTTTGAGGTGTAAAGATGGGTTCTTGATATCTTCCTTGCTTTTTTATTTTAAAACTTTCATTTCCTTGTGTATATGATTGAATTGCAACATTATTTCCATCCTTTGAGAGTGAGGGACTTACCTCATGCTTCTTTGAAGTTCTTGTTTCAACATGTGTAGATTATTTCTTGTATCCAAGACCTGATTTATCATTTGGTGATCTTTGACTATCTAAGATCCCATTCAAGATTTTTGAGCTATTCAAGAATTTGTTTTAATTCTCTACTTTCTTTCTAAGATCAACAACTTCAGCTTCCAACTTATGACATGACTCTTCCTTTTCATTTACTTGATTCTTTAGTAATTCATCTACCCTTTTGGCTTCTTCAATTTGGGTCTTCAGATGGAAATTAACTTCAAGACTTTTGCTAATGTCATCATCTAGCTTCTTATTCTCTTATATTTAATTCTTTAGTATTTTGATATCTTCTTCTTTTTCTTCTAATTGAGTCTTTTTACTTTCTTCTTGTTCCTTGACCATTTCCTTTAACTTCAATATATGCCTTTGATTCTTTTTAAGAAACCTTTTAGTGTTATGAGAAAGATAAATATATTATATGTAACAATGGTCATAGTTGTATTCAAATAGACTCCATTCCACTTTCTTTTTAAGCTCTAATAGTTATTCTTCTACGTGTTCCATGGGATAAATATCATCTAACTCTACACAAACTATTTCTAGATTTTCTTATTCACTTGTAGAGAAATATTCATCATCACTTTTTGAAATATTGCAATCAGGGGATTTTGGAGATTCTATACCTTCATTGATCTTGATGGAATTATCTTCAAGGTCTTCATTTTTACTTTGGTATGTCTTATATAGCTTTATCCATAGATCCTTGGTGGAAGTGCATTGTCCCATGCTCTCTTTGATAGAACTTGAGAGTCCACTAAGAATGGTCTTGAGAGCTAATGCATCATTGTTATTTTATTCCCTTTGAACTGCAAACTTTGACTTGTTCTTCAAAGGAACTGACCCACCAATAGCTTCTTTCCAAACACCCACTCCTATTTCCTTCAAATGCATTTTTATTTATATTATCCATGTGGAATAATTTTCCTCATCAAGGATTGGAGCTTCATCATCCATTTGTGTGTCCATGGATCTCCTCCAAGCTTGTTAAGGATTATAGTGAAGGCCAGCTCTGAAACCAATTGTTGGACACATTGACCACACTGAGAGGGGGGGTGAATTAGTGTAGGTATCTTTTTAAAACTTCTTCTTCACAAAAAATCCTTAGTTAGCAATCACCAATTACTCACCACTTATTTCTGTCATTTATAACCAGTTAAATGTGAACATACATCAGCAACATATACGAGAAAAAAATATCATCATCACAAGGAACACAAAGAACACAATATGTATGTACAATTTTCTTTTTATTACAGACTACAATCATTGGGTTATCAACAACAACTGAATAGAGTTACAACTCCATAAGAGCACCAGCTCTACAATACAAGACTCAACTTACACAACTCAACATCAACTGAGAAGAGGAATCAATCCTAAATAGATACCAATTTGTCAACAGGTACACGACATGTCAATAATCCAACACGCGTATGTATGTGCCTTGCCAGTAGTACATCTCGCGTATGTACATGACCAGTCTGTACTACAACCTGCATATGCCTTCTAAGTAATTAGGGTTTTCTCTCTATGAAAAAATTAGATCCTTTGTAGCCTTCAATCACATCTACTTATGTCTTTCATTGTCCAATATGAACCATAACCAATCACAACACATCTATGCTCTCCCACTACTTACTTATGCTCCTCAACCATACAATATGAATGATACTTAATCATGTATAAGAAACAAATATTCTATGGCAATCATATCAGTATTGAACCATAAGAGTGTTTCTCACTCTATCAATCAACCAACATAACTATATCACAAAATCCATACCAAGAATGCCTTAAGCATTTACCATACAATAAGAAAGAGTATCTATGAAAACAATTATGTAACCATACCAGATTTTATATGGAAGATATGATCCCATAGAATGTCGATCTAGAACTTGCTTCAGACTTCAAGAACCTGGCATCATCTCACACTCAAGTCTCCATTGGCATCCATGAGAACTTGCAATCCCTCTCTTACTCGGAATAGATCTTCAAGCTATGCTCAAGAGATGATTTTCACAAGAGACCCTTGATTCTTATTTATACTCTCCAAGTACCTTCCTTAGAAGCATATTCTAGGCCACTTTATCCACATAGCCACTTTGTCCACATAGTCACCTATGTCCAACTTTGCTCAATTTTCCACTTGTCCATGTATCCAATAGCCACTTTACCACTTAACCCATTTTCCTCATTTTAGGGTTAACATTCCTATAACCACTTTCCATAATTATAGAGTTCTACATTTACTTTACTATTTCAATAATCATCTTTGAATTTGTCACTTCACTTTATTATTTAAATAATCCTCTTTGATTTTTTCACTTCACTTTATTATCTAAATCATCATTTTTTACTTTGTCACTTCACTTTATTATTTAAATAATCCTCCTTGACTTTGTCACTTCACTTTAAATAATCCTCTTTGACTTTGTCACTTCACTTTATTATTTAAATAATCCTCTTAGATTTTTTCACTTCACTTTATTATTTAAATAATCGTTTTTTACTTTGTCACTTCACTTTATTATTTAAATAATCCTCGTTGACTTTATCACTTCATTTTAAAGAATCCTCTTTGATTTATTCACTTCACTTTATTATTTAAATACTTTATTCTTTTCAAGAACTTTGAATTCTTTGACCTTTTGGGGCTTCAAGCCAACATATAAGGGTCCTTCAACTTCGTAAGGCCATAACTCTCAAACCGTGAGGAGTTATGTGACATTCCACATACCACCGGAAATAGCTTGACAAGAAATATCCATCTAGGATAGTTTCACTGAAAAGTTCATTAATATTCATCTCATTATTCCATAATTAAACATGGGTTCTTTGACCATACTTCTAGGATAACTCAATCGCAAAGCGTCTTCCCGTGAGGGCTCTCACCATAAGGGGACCACTTTGGAGTTCACCTCAAAGTGTCTTCCCATGAGGGATTTTACCATAAGGGGACCACTTTGGAGTTCATCCATTTGTACAACCATGACAAGACAATAACCACTTTGGCGTTCATCACAAAGCGTCTTCCCATGAGGGCTTTCACCATAAGGGGACTACTTTGGAATTCATCCATTTGTACAACCATGACAAGACAATAATGAGTCATATTTACATCAATCCAGCTATGCATCATATATCAATGACAACTCATTGATCTGTATTCATCTATGCATATGACTATGACTCCTCTTGACATCAATCCATTGACATCAAGGTCAATACATGATCCATCAATCACTACATCAATATACTATGACAAGACATTGTTCCTTTGACATCAATCCTTTGGCATCAATGAAAACACGATCCAACATAAGTTACATTCAATTAACCAGGCAATTTACATTGAAGTTACATGTTAGAAATATTTTATTATCATACAATTAAGCATTCAATTAACTAAGCAGTTTACATCGAAGTTACATGTTAAACATATTTTATTTTTAACCTATAAATTAAAAAATTAAATAGTTTTTAGTTCTTTTAAATTTGATAAATCAAATTTAGTCTAAGTAAACATTAACTATTATTATAATCATACATAAACATTGTGTAACATAAAAGTTGTTACAATGTCTTGAAAATAAAACAAAAGGACAGAATACTAAACATAATAATTTTTTTCTAATGAAGATTCACTACCTTCTTTGTCTGATATGTATTAAAAGTTTTATATGTATGGGTTATTTCTTTCAAATTGATTTTTAATGAAATTTTGATAAAAATAAAAGTAAAAAAAAATTGTATATATTAAATTAATTGATTGCATAATGAAAATTGAGTATATATTTGTGTTTGATATCACATCTGGCTTGGATCACACCAACCCTTATCATGGCAGGATTTTTTTGGTGTCTCCTCCCTATAGTGGTGGGTTTCGAACCTGGGTCACCATGCAGAACAAGGCCCATTGAAACTGATCACTCTATCGAAATTTGACGAGTATACAATTTTATTAGAATACATATAAACAAAGACTAATGTGATATACATTTATTAATATGATACACATAAATGCATGATCAGTGACCTTTGGATTTATCTTCCAAGAGGTCTTTTGGACTCCAAATGGAAGTGCCTATTCATTTGTGACTCTTCATATTCCTTTTCAAGTCAATACTAAAAAATATTATAACCCTAAATTATTAGATTTCCAACATTCCCCCCCTTAATCCAACATGACTCCAAGTAGGGAGATGAAATCTAGAAGTGGAAGGCTATCAATGACTAAATGTGCTCTCTAAATTTGGTTGTTTTTGGATGAACACAAATCAAAAGGATATCATATGTTGATGTCTTATACTAAATGGTGGTTTAAGGAAGACCACAAACCAAAAGGATAGTGAAATCTTATTACTTCTACTAAATTATGGTTTAAAGAATACCACAAACCATGGAAATTGGCTCTAAGGCTCATTGGTTCATGGAACATTTGCTAATTTACTAGAAGATGATGTATTCTGCTAATTAGAAGTGCTCTCAAATAATGGTTTAAATATGACTACAAATTGTTAGCTAGTAAAAATTTTAAGTCTTCTAATAAATGGTGGTTTAAAGAAGACCACAAACCAAATCATGCTTATGGAATTTGGATCTGAATCTATCTCTCTTTTTCTTGATCAATTGATAGGACTTTGAAACTTGAATCTTGATAGTCAATAACTCATATTATCCTCCCCTATCACGTACAAGGAGAGAAGATTAAAATATTTCCACTGCAAGATGTGTCAATACTCGTGAATGAATTATTTGGTATGACCAATATATATTCTTAGTTGTTGATGACCATTTCCAAGAAGTAATCGACCCATAGTGATTCTTTACTCTTGTAGGTTTCTTACATTTGGAACATATGTTTGAAGAATGATTATGTTTTCCACAATGCTCACAACAATGAATATAAAAAATATGATCCTACATGTTGCCAACTTGATGACAATGTTGGCAATTATGAACCTAATCTTGAACTGGAGCTAGTGAAGATGAATTTGATTGAAGGAATGTATCACTCTAGAACTGGATTGGTTTAGAATAATCTAGAATGTGAAAGGTCACTTCCATTTTGTATCCAAGACCTATTATGTGGTTTTTGTTGTTGATGATTTCTTCCCAAGGTCTAATAATGGGCTTGGAAAGTGCAAGTGTGGATGAATTGTATTGAAGGAATCTAGCACTCTAGAACTGGATTGGTTTGGAATAATCTAGAATGTGAAAAGTCACTTCCATTTTGTATCCAAGACAAATTATGTGCTTGTTTTTGATGATTTATTCCCAAGGTATAATGATGGTCTTGGAAAGTGAAAGTGTAACTTGTTTATGACAAACTTCATCTTCATTTCAATCTACTTTTGGTTGGTGGCAATGATTTGATCATGTGTTGGCCTGATAGGAATCATTCTCAAATTCAAAAAGAGAATTGTTCTAAACAAACACTAGTTTAGAATATTGATTCTTTTGTTGTATTTTATCTTGTTAGAGTTGTGATTCAAGATGGATATATTCAATTGTGTCCTGTGAATCTTGTAAACATGTTAGAAAAATAGTGAGAATTTTTTTGTCAATTATGATCATATTGTTGATAGTAGAAAGTATTAGAGTATTCAATAACTCTAATAATTCATCAATTTTAGCCATTTACACACTGAATTAGACCACAAAGGATTTATTGCAACTCCACCCTTTAACTATCATACTCAGCAATTCAAACTCAACAACTGGAGGGTGTTGTTGGCTTCTACTAAAAATGCACCCTTTTACAATGTAATTCAACTTAATTTCAAAAAAGTACAAGTAAAGTTACAAAAAAACTATTTTCAGGTTACAATTTGTCTTTTATTCTGGAGTTGAATTGATCTTTAGGATTGAATGTGCCATCTATTTTTCTCCAAAGAGTCAAATAGAGAGAAAGAAAACCAAACTTATGAGTCTTCTTTCAGAAATATGTGCACTGGAATAAACTGGATATTTTCCCCTAAATAGGTCGCACACACCTATGAATTTTCACTAACATAACATTTCACACATGGACTATTCACCCCTGATAATGATTAATCCTCCTACAATAGAAAAAAATCCACCCTCATACTTAGTAGCACCTACACTATACTAAATGTTGTCTACATAAGCCCTTAGATTTCATGGAAGAATAAGATATTTTATGGGTTTTAACATAATCAAATCTTGGTCAACTTAGAAATATGGGAAAGTTATGGGTGAGTGAAAGCTAACGATGGTCTCTCATGATGTGTCAGTGGAAATGCAAACATGCAAAAACAACAATCTGTTAATTTGGAAGGATTTTTCAAGGTACTTTTACAATGAATTTGAATATGGTGTAAATATATGAAATTTAGGAAATTGAATTAGATTTCAGAATATATAATTTTTATTTATATAAATTGTGAATAATTATGTTCAATTTGAGTTTCTTAACTATTTATGTTATTTTTCTAGAAAAATATAAGGTATATGTCTCTGTTAGTGTAGGTTTTGAGTACCTTAATGATGGAATTGCCTTCCAAAAATTTGTATAATTGTAGAGAACCCATTGTTCTAGCGTGGTGTATTTTTTCAAAATTTATAATATATATATATATATATATATATATATATATATATATATATATATATATATATATATATATATATATATATATATATATATATATATATATATATATTAAATTATGAAAGAAAAAATATCCTTGAAATTACAATGTCTTTTGTTAGTGCAGGCTAGGAGGTCCTAAATATTATAAAAAAAAAAATTATATTGTAGATATCAGTCTCTTCTACTGTAGTGTATAACTCATTTTAGAAATGGTTAAGCTCACAAAAGCTTATAGCAGAAATAAGGGAGGTGTGTATTTTAGGATTTTGATAAATGTCAAGACAGAAATAGGTTAAAAATATTAAAAATATTAATTAATTAAAAATATATATATATTTGGAATCTGCATAGTTGACTCTATCTCTGTCTGTAGTTTCATCGACAACGGATTTGTGTAGACTATAGAAAAATAACATAAAAAATAGATATATAGAGAGGTATTCATAAAAATGGACGTTGTTATGTATTTTCATACTAAACCACTAGGTTTGTCATCCCAAACCTAAATCAGAGGTAACCAACTCAAAAAACATGTACACTAGAGTTGTCACTCCCACTCGAAAAAAAAATGAAATGAAAGTAATGTGTGTTCCCTTTAAGAATGTGCATGTGTTCCTGAAGTGTGTGTGTTATTAGTAACAAGAACACGTGCACGTTCTTTTTAACACAAAACCTCTCTCTCTACATTCCTCTCTCTCTCTCTGACCTCTCTCTTCCTATCCCTCACTCACTCTCTCCCACCCTCTCTCTCCATCTCCCTCTATATTTATTCCCCTCTCTCCTTGGGTCCCTCTTCCCCCCTCTCTCTCTCACCCCAATCTCTCTCTCTTACCCTTGCTTCTTGTGTCCCTCTTCCCCCCTCGTCTCTCTGTTATTTTCATTTGATTTAACCAAGAATATATGTGGTTAAGTTCAAAGGAAAGCTGAAGTGAAGAAGGGAGAAATTCCAAGGGAGGATGAAGTCTTGTGATGATGTGTTTTAAGGTATGTTATTTAAATGTCATATTAGCATATTTTGTATAACTATTTTTATAAGATGAATCAGATATCAAAAATTGGAGGTTGTTGAGAAGACATACCAAGGTACTTGTAGTAAAAATTTCATCTTCCGGGTCATTCTACTTTTGGAGATACTCTCTATGGAAGATAAGATTTTTTACTAGTTCTGAAACTAGTCTCAAACACGTGTTCCGGGTAAAAAAGTCATAACTTATTCATAGATAGTCCAACTTCTGTGAGACCAATTGCATTGGAAATATCATAGTTTATAGTATGTTCTATGTTATTTTTAGAACCAAATAGAAAATATTAAGTGCATGGAATTCTCTACAAGTTATCTCTCCATAATAGGCTAAAATTCAGGAAGGTTTGTCATTTTCTCTATAACTTTTGTTCTGAGAAAGTCCAGACCCTGAAATTTTGAGGAGATGAAAAAGGATTTTAAAGTATCTCTGGTTAAAATTTTCGACCTTTATTCATTACATGTATGTATTATGCTTGTTGAAAGTTAGGGTTTCTGACTAATCCAAAACTGCTCCCGCGAGACTGAGGTTAAGTTTGATGAAGATGTTATTCTCTTGTTGTTGAAGATGAATAAGGTATGAGTGTCTAAGATCTGATGCACCAGGTATGTTACAAAATCAAAGGTATGTTTTTATATGAATTTTGAAGGTTATCTATTTATGTTACGATACATGTTGATTCAGATTATTTTCAGAATGAAATGAAGGCAGAGAAATTAAAATGAAATACTCATGAAAATTACCAAAAACAGAGAAATAAAACAATACTTGATTTCTATTAATGAAATAATTGTAAAGAGACTGCAAAAATACAGAGTGCAAGACTTGCTAGAATGGTGGAAGCCCTATCTCTGAGAAGATATGTGACAACTATTCTCATTCGCAAGAATATGATTACAATGAGGCTCTGAAGTCATTTTTATGGTAAACATGAATGCCAAAACCCTAGACATAAAAACACCTAACCATAGGAGATGAAACGCCAAAAGTCATGTGGGCCCCGTTTGGGTAAGTTAGTACATTAACTTCCCAGGGTCGCAACTTTTGCATATGATCTTCTTTTTAGGCGTGTGATAGCCCATTGGAAAGGTCTTTTCGAGAAATACACATTATGTTGTCAAACTCTGACTCTGTTTACATTTTGAGTTTGGCACGCCAAAAACACACTTTTTAGGGCCCCAAAACGACCCTAGAAGTACAAAAAGATGTGTTGACATGAAAACATACAAATTAAATGAGATGGATTAGGTAAGAGGCCACTAGTATCCACCTGGAAGATGTTACAGATTATTTTGGTCACCTCAGTGATCACCTGACAACATGTGTTAATGTTCTCTAAAAAATATTAAAGGAGACTTTCTCAATGGGAAAAGTGATTTTCTTTCCTCTATCAAAAACCATATGAAGGAAGGTCATCGCACTCTGTTATATGCATGGGGTGCAGTGATGCCTGATCGTTGCACTTTGCACCATACTTGGGTTGTGACATCATCGCATGTTGCTTGTGCATAGGGTGTGACGATGCTTAAAGCATGGGAAAAGTAATTTTTCACGAATGTTCTAAAAATGAATCTTCAAGAAGAGGAGGTGGCCTTTGATCGATTTAGCTATTACTCGCTTCTTTGATTTGGTGGGATCATCCTAATATCCTCATCCATCTCTCTTTCACGCTATATAAAGAGGGATCTCTCATGGAAAAGGTGATCCGTCAGGATTTTTCGAATGACTATGGTTGAGTTTAATTAGCATGCATTAATTAACCATTGGGAAACTTTAATGAAAGAGTGAGAAAAGAAAACACATTATACAGCCATAAAAATATATGCAAATCTGAAATGCAACAAAGAACAGCAAACCATAATGCACAAGCTTGATAACGGAGTTCGGCACAACTTTGCCTACGTCTCCGGGCCTTTTCTCTGTGAGGGAGG
>ML778224.1:310633-322519 GCA_009831015.1 Picea engelmannii
AGGAGCATACGTATAGCCGAAATCCATCAATGTTTCTTTTACTGAGAATGGTGTTGTAAGGGAGAGCAAGAGCGGGACCGTGTAGAGCAATCCTTTGGAGAAGAAAGGAACTGGTAGAACCCGACCTTCCATAAGGTGCGTAACAATATACAAATGTGTACAAATGAGGTGGGCATGCCCCATGCTCGTATGATGTAACTCTGAAAAAATATGACGGAAATATTGGTGTAGACAACTGCAGCGCCCTCGGGGGAGGAAATGATGATAAAGGTAGAAGACAATTCTGCAACGGAACATACTCTGAACAATAGGCAATGATCACGGTAATAAGCAGCGACAATGATGTTGCCATTGATGGCCCTACTACGTTCAGAGGTCTTCGGCAAATGATAATAATAATTGCAATAGTCACAAAGTAAGACCCACCGCAACATGAGAAAGTGTTGGCGTCGAATGTTATGGGGGTCAACGACATCAGGGAGAAATGGTGTTTCCCCTTGTGCCGTCTGAGATCTCTCATTTGAATGGAAAATGAGAATCAAGATATTGTCGCCCTTATGGAAAATTATGATGATGTCAACAAAAGGGGGACGCGACTCCCAGAAGCAAAGGGCTTCACGAAATCTACTGTGGTGAGGAAGTGGCAGAGGTACATGGATGAAGTCAAGACGTGGGAGGACTCAAGACTGCCCTTGGTTAGAGAATGTATGAGACAAATAGTGGCCGCAACTGTGTGACAAGGTCGAGTGTCAGGGGGATGCCAAGACTGAGGATAAGTTGCGCCAAAGGCGGGACAAGGTGAACAAATTCAGAGGGTATAGGTAAGTGATCTGGGTAGTACTCTGAAGGTATAGACGATGTCGGCAAGGGTAAATGAGAAGTAAAGCTCCAACCAGGGGTGACATGGGTGGTGTGTGGCCAAAAGGAAAGCAGGTCACCAACGATGACGACAAAAGTAAATAACGGAAAATAAAGGCGTTTGTACAAATGAATAAATGTGAGAAAGATGTACAAATACAGAAACGGGTGCCCCAGTGTGAAATGAGTGCCCCAGGGAGGGCAGAAAATTTCTTGGAAAACTGATGAAGGGTGGGGGCCGCATTGGCGAGTTTTTGTATGAGGTAGGTGAAACGAAGATAGGTTCGCAGAGGGGCAAATTGATGGTGGATGAAATGGTGGGTTCGTGATCCTTCGGAGGTGCAGGTAAAAAGAACGTAACCATGAAGCGATGATCTGGGAGTCCATATGGGAAGCTAGAAAAATGAGGAGAAGAAGTATTTGGTTGATCTGCAACATGATGAAAGACTACCGAGACTCCCATCCCTAAAGGGTAATGAAGAACAGCATGAGTGTCAAAAGTGCCACAAGGTGATATGAATGGGACAACTCATGTGGGGGAGAATACTACCGGGTTACAGTACCGATGATGCAAACGGCGGTGTGAGTACTGCAGAGACGGGAATGGTTATCCTAAAGGCGAATATCAGAGGGTGTGACTAGGAATGTAAATGCAATACAGCGGGAGAGACTACATGCCAGTGCTGAGTATATACCTGAAGGAATGATGTTGGGGGATGATGATCAAGTACCTGCACACAGAACAACCAAATACCCAAAGTGAACAATATATGAAGAGAAACTAAGATATGAGCATGTATTAGATAAATGTGACAATGTGCGTGCGTACCTGACCATGGCATGAAAAAAGGGCGCCCCGGGGGCTCAGGATGAAAAGTGGCCCAGGGACAGCTGTGATGTAGGTGGTGGGATGTTGATCCCGTGGCTGAAGACGGCTCGAAAAACGGACGTCGTGGGCTCCCGGAATGGTGAGTGGAAGTTTGGCAAAAAGGCCTATATATAGCTGTAGGGCCCACATTGCCACCTCATTTGTACCTGCTGCTACAGTGACTGGACGAGAAAATTCAGAGGAGATTGAGTGATTCCGGGAGCATGAGGTACTCGATCGACGGCGTGCGAGTTTCAGGTTAGTGGTCTAATCATCCTGCATAGAAATAGGTTTCCAATTTTTGGGCAAGGTAGGTACGGGGGTCCGTACAAGGGGTTTTAGGGGGTTTTGACTAGAGTGTGGGCCCACATGTGCAGGTGATTCAGAGGAAGGCACGCATACATGCACTCCTGTCCACTGAATAAGTGCGCAGTGGTGCACATGAGGTGGAAGTTAAGGCGCGCCCTAGGGGCATGCCTGTGAGGTGAACAGGCGCGCATTAGTGCGCGCCTGTGGGGTGAACAGGTGCGCTCCCGAGCGCGCCTGTGGGTTGAACAGGCGCGCTCTCGAACGCGCCTGTATTGTGAACAGGCACGCATGCGAGCACGCCTGTGGGAAAAAACAGGCGCGCATACGTGCGCGCCTGTATAGTGAACAGGTGCGCATGTGTGCACGCCTGTGGGTGGTAAAACCGCGCCTTTGAGGCATGTTTTTAAGGGTAAAAAAGGGAGTCTCTTTGATGCATTTGGTGTTTTCATACATTGATATAGGACTCTATGTTGTGTGCAAGTGGCTAGCAGTGACCATGAATGTGCGATGGCGCGAGCGAGACTGGTCGCAGCTGCGAGATGTTGTGGCCAATGTGAGGCCTGCAGTTCGAGCGTCTTTAGCAGCCAGTGGGTTGCTAAAGTTTTTTGAGTGCCCTCTGATATGGGCACAGGAGTACTTACTCCAGTTCCTGCTCGAGATGTGGAGCCCAGATCTGCACTGCTTCCTCGTACGAGGAGAGCAGATCCTCTTCACTGCGGTGGAGGACATATATTTCTTGACTGGGCTCCCCTTCCGGGGAACACCGCTGCCGGCAAAGCCTGTGCTGCCAAGGGATACTCACTTGGCGGATGTCACCAGATGATATTTCTCAGGTGAGAACTACATGTCTGGGACTGTAGTGAGTATCATTGGTTTGGATTCCCTGTTGCATCATTGCATAGCAACGATGATTGTTCAGGTTTATGGGTCACGAGTGACCCACCGGATCAGTGGTGGCGAGCTGCTGGCTATGGAGAGGTTGGTGGTGGGACGTGAGCGGATCGCTTGGGGTTTGACCCTTCACGCGCGGATGATCGCGCAGCTGGACCGATGTCGGTTGACAGGTACCGGGGAGTTTGCGTTTGGCTCCTTCCTGGTGGCCTATTTCTTGGAGAGGGTGTCGATGCTACACCCATGGGTTCTGCTAGAGGCACCTAGGGTGCGAGAGCCTCGATTGAGGCGGTGGTCCCAGATTTTGGTTCTCCACGGTGGTGGCGAAGGAGGAAATTATTTTACTGCGCAGGTGGCACAGATATGGCAGCAGATGTCGCAGGTCATGCTGCAGTACCCCTATGTTGGGGTTGACTTCTGGGGGGACCTGGACATGGTGTTGCCTCCTCGGGAGGTGTTCGACCATCGAGGTATGTTGTGTATTTGTATGTTTTGATTTTTATTTATCAGTTTATATGTATGATGTATAGACACTGATATGATCTGTTGTTTGTTTCTTTGTGCATGTGTAGATTTGGCACCTCGCGGGCACGAGGTGGAGTTGTATAGAGCGTCGGTTCAGCGAGATCCGGAGAGACCACCGTGGGGAGGTAGGCGTCCGTGGGATGATGCCGTTGGGCGACCAGCAAAGCCCGGGAGACCGGTGCAGAGGCACTGTTTTGATGACCCTGGTGCGGGGCCATCACACGCTCCTCCGGCGGCGGCCGGAGGTGATTTCGATGATATACGCCGTCGTCTGGAGACAGTGTTATAGGACGTTCCTGAGGGCATGTGGAGTTGCATCCAGGATGAGGGATTCCTGGAGCAGTGTATTGGATTACCGCCACCATGGCGGTCGATCGTGCGATGAGCAGCTGTTCTCACCGCTATGACTAGTGGACGCCTGCCGCCGGGGCAAGAGGGTCCTACAGGTGTTCCACCACCCCCACCTGGGGCAGTTAGGGGTGGGCCACCACCTCCTCCTGAGGGAGGAGCAGCTGGGGGTGCAATAGAGGCACCCTGATGTATGTATGTATTTTGTATACCATTTTTTATAGGCTAGTGAGCCGATTTTTGTACTGATATGTGGCACGGGCCTGAGGGTCGATGTATTTTTGTTGTATGTAAACATTCAGATGGCCTGATGGGCCCACATATATATATATATATATGAGTATACATGTTTTTGAGATCCAAATGTGGTGTACATGTGTTTTGTGTTTTATGATGATGATGCCTATTGTATCTATATGCTGTGACAGGATGTATGAGATGTTTATGTATGTGTAGATTGATGTGTTATATGCCAATCTAACACCATGTTAGCTATTTCATCAGTTGTTTGATTCAAATGTCTTGGAATATGTGTAAATGTAATGGAATCAAAATGTCGAGATAATAATCTAACCTGCAGGTATTTGCGAAAGAGGCACGGATCGCGTACATGGTAAACATTGTTAAGTTGGAGAACGACTAGTTGTGAGTCGAGGAAAACGCTAAGGTGACGAATATGATGATGTTGGGCGTCGGTCAAGAGGCCTATGACAACAGCGTATTCAGCTTGGTTGTTGGTTGCTGGTCCCAAACATATGCCGCTTGAATGTAGCATTTCATGTGAAGGGGTGTAGAGAGCCCAAGCAACCGAAGTGAGATTTTGCGTCCAACGGCTGGCGCCATCGGCATAACCGATGTGGTGAGCTAGTGGAGGAGTCATATGTCAATAGCACAAAGGATAGTTTAGATGAGGGAGAAAAAATATTAAAAACGCTAAAAAATAAAAAATAACCTAAAGTAGCTTGACTACGTTTAAGCATAAAATTTCTTGAGGTACAACCCATCGACGGGTTCTTTGAGTGAGAGGCCATCGGGGGAGGCCAGGATGTATGCACCTTTGGTGAGGCAATGTTGGATGATGTAAGGGACATGCCATAGTGATTCAAATTTGCCATGGCCAAGGGTATCATGAGCGATATCATATGCCAGGACGAGTTTGCCTTCGCGAAATGATCGAAGGTTGACATGGCGATCAAAGGTAGCCTTGGATCGTTTCTTAGCTGCCTCATTGTTTTGTAATGAAGATCGACGATCTTCATCTAGCGACTCCAAGTTCAGCAAGTGCTACTCCATTGGAGCAGTGTCAGGTAAAAGCTCCATTGCGGTGCGAAGAGTGGGGATTTCGCATTCGATGGGAAGAGTTGCCTCAATCCCATGGACTAAATGAAAGGGCGTGAAACCCGTAGCGGTCTTGACTACCATTCGATAGGAACATAGCACGAAAAATAACATATGATGCCAATTGGTTTTATGTTTATTAACCGTGCGTTGTAACATGGTCTTGATGACTTTGTTCACTGCCTCGACCTATCTGTTTGACTGAGGGTAATATGGTGAGGCAAACTCATGAGAGAAGCCTAACCGAGAAGAGAGTTCGACAAACATCTCATTCTCAAAGTGTTTCCCATGGTCGGAAACGAGTTGGATTGGTACGCCAAAACGTGTTATGACGTGGTTAAAGAAAAAACACGCTGCAGTGTCAGCGGTGTTGTTGAAAGTGGGCATAGCTTCGGCCCATTTGGTGAAGTAATCGACGGCGACAACAATGTATTTGTGACCATTGTTGGAGGGGGGATTACAAGTCATAAAGTCAATGCCCCATTTACAAAAGGGGCCTGTAGTAATGATAGGGTGAAGAAGAGTGGGGGGAGCACGGGCTTTGTTGGCATAGAGCTGACATTGCTCACATCGTTTCACGACATGAATGCAATCGTGAAACAGGGTAGGCCAAAAGTAACCGGCCCGGATAATCTTTTGAGTCGTGGCAATGCCCGAAAGATGCCCCCCACATGCATCGCTGTGGCAGTCATTTAAGACTCTGTCGGCCTTGTCAATAGTCAGGCAGCGACGAAGAAGGGTGTCGACGCCTCGCCGATATAGGATGTCACCGATGAGTAGATAGCGGGGGGCCTGATGGCGAATCCATCGAAGATCATCTTGTGATAGGTGGTTACCGAACTTTTGAGTTTGTAGATAGACGAGAATGTCACCATACCAAGGATCATCAGAAGCGATGTAAAAGAGATGTTCGTCAGGAAAGTCAGTATTGACGGGGGGACTGGGTGTGTCAGAGGGAAGGGCCGTGACAAGTTTGGCTAGAACAAGGGCCTTCTTACTCTTTGGTGTTGAGAACTCAAGGTCGTATTCCTGAAGGATAACGATCCATCGAGTGAATTTGCTGTTAATTTGGCGACGGCTGAGTAAGTATTGCATAGGGTTGGAATCTGCGACGACCTTGGTGGTGCGAAGCAGAATGTAGTGGCGCAGTTTTTGGACTGCAAGGACAATAGCAAGAGCGAGTTTCTCTTCGTGTTTGTACTTCAGGGGTGGTCCTGAGAGGTTCTTACTGACGTAGTAAATGACAAGTTCACGATTGTCATCTACGAGCTGGACGAGGACGCCGACTACTGATACAGCTGATGCTGATATGTAGAGAATGTAGTCTTGATTGTAGTCAGGTGCACTAATCAAAGGTGCACTTGAAAGTGTTGTTTTGAGATCGTCAAACGACTGTTGGGCATAGTCGTCCCAGTGAAAAGGGGTGTCGTGACGTAGTAAGTGAAGTAAACCATGTGCGCAAATGGCGTAATCAGGAACAAAGCGACACAGAAAGTTAGCTTTGCCCTGTAGACTCTGTAGTTGTCGTAAATTCCGAGGAGGTGGAATTTCGGTGATAGCTTTGACTTTAAGGGGGTCGATGGTAATACCATTGTGGGAAACGATAAAACCAAGGAGGCGCCCTGCGGTGACACAGAATACACACTTGAGAGGGTTTAAGCGGATGTTGTATTGATGACACCGTTGAAAGATGATTCGTAAATCATCGAGGTGTTGGGTGCGTTTCTTACATCGAGCTGTGATGTCGTCCAAGTAGGCAAGGATGATTGCAGCTAGATCATGAAATATGTATGTCATGGCCCGCTGGAAAGTTGCGCCGGCGTTTTTTAGGCCGAAGGGCATGACACGGTATGAAAACGTACCCCATGGGGTAATGAATGCGGTTTTATATTGATCTGCTGGGTGAATCTGAATTTGGTTATAGCCAGAGAATCCATCCATGAAGGAGAGAGCCTCGTGGTCGGCGTAGTCGTCGATATGTTGATCGATGAAAGGCGTTGGAAAATTGTCTTTTGGACATGCGTTATTGAGATCGCGAAAGTCTGTGCAGACGCGGATTGTGCCCTATTTTTTGTTGACGGGTACAGGGTTGGAAACCCATGAAGTGTAAGCGATGGGGTAAATAAAGCCGACCGTACGTAATTTGTCAATTTCAGCTTTGATAGCCGTGGCTTTGGCTGGGTGTAGCGGTCGTTGTTTCTGGCAAACTGGTGTGATGTCAGGCCAGGTGTCGATGTGATGCTCGACAATAGATGGGTCTAAGCCGGGCATCTCTGTGTATGACCAGGCAAAGATATCCCGATATTCTTGGAAGAAGGCTTTATATGCCGCGATTTCCTGAGGAGTGCAAGATGCTCCAATAATGATTTCTTCGGCAATGCCATTTTTAATGGAAATGTCGATTTTGATGGTGGGGGAAATGTTGGCCAGATTACCTTCTTCAAAAGAATCAGGTGCAGGAATGGGATTGGTGAACCAATCGATAGGACCGGATGGGATAAAATCTTTGGTCTCGACCGCGTAAACGGGGTTTTGGTTAGGTGGCATGTGGGCTTCCTGCGGAAGGAAGAGAGAACGGTGATGTAGTGCATCCTAGGGAGGTTTTGGGCGTTGTATCTCTTCCAATATGTCTTCATCACATTGAAAACGACGAGAATATAATGGATCGTGAGGAGTGATCGCAGCTCTAGTGTGATTGCCCCCTTCTGGTGAAGCAAGGGGAGAGGTGCGGACAGATGGTGAGAGTTCGCTCGTCATGAACAATATGTTGAAGTACTGAGGGGTACCCATGGTGGTTGGATGGGTAATCTCCACAGGGGAATGAGTAGGAGAGTTGGGAGGGTTACGGGTTAAATCCTCAGATGCGCCATCTAAGAACCAAGGAGGTGTTGGGAGTGCCTCGGGTTTAGGTGAAATGACGTGAAAATCCTTAAATGGCAAGGTAATGTCAATTACCGCTGCTGTGAGTTGGTGACGCAGGGTCAACTGACGTTGCCTGTATGTGAGGATTATTGGACACTGGTATGTAAAGTGAGCCAATGAATCGCAAAGAGAGCAAGGGAATCTCATGCGTTCATTGACTGTAGTGGTGACATAGCGAATGTCGATGATATTTGTTATGGAAGACGTGGCAGGGCGTGGGTTGTTCTGAAAGTCTTGGCATATGATAGCTAATGCCTGTTGGAAATGTGGCAGTGATGGACAATGATGGGTGTAATGGCCATACTCAGAACAGATGGCACACGCGAATTTGGTCCTCAACCCTTTACCACTGGTAAGTTGAGTGTTGGTAGTAATGGATGATGTGGGGGTTGGATTGGGGGGAATCAAATTCCGTAATTTGGGTAGTGATGGGCAGTTGTTGGTTTGGTGACCCTCTTTGTCACACAACACGCAAGGTGGTGGGATGCACGGAGGAAGTGGAGCTGTGGTATCCTTCTTCTTTCTCCTACGCCCAGCGGTAGCAGGGGGGGTAGGGAGTATGGGGGAAGTGGGAGTGAGGACAGGACTCGTCATGGGGAGGCCTTCCTGTGGGGGAAGGGATGGGCGAGGGACCATCTTAGGTGGATGTAAATACCACACTGGGATTGCTAACACCATATTGGGTAGTGTGAGCGTTGCGGCTACCTGGAAAGCTTCTATACCAGGTGGAGGGTAAAATAAGGGAATTTGGGTGAGGGGTTGGGGGAGCGTGTCCAAGATGGGACTATGCCCCTGAGGGGATGTGGATTTGTGGACTGTCGAGGTCGACAAATGCACAGGAGGTTCCGACTGGAGTGGTTCTGCGACTACTGAGACGTCAGGAATGGCGAGAGCCTCCTGAGGAGGAAGTGTATCCTCCATGTGAGTTCCATTGGATGAGACAACGCATACTTGATTAGGGGGAAGGAGTGGTGGTGCTCCATGGTATGTCCCTAATAAGGATGGGTCTTTGAAAATCCCAGGACCCATCTCGACGAGTGGAGATGCTTCTTCGTTAGTATGAATGAGTGGAAGAATGTTGTTGAGATTGGCAGATGGGTTTGGCTCGTAATGTGAGACTTGGTCTATGGTCACAATCTTTCCATTGTGGGGGAACATGATGGTCTGAAAGAATGAAGATGCCACTGCCTTCATAGAATACATGTAGCTACGCCCAAACAAGATATTGTAATCGAGTGTGATGTCGACAACTTCGATATCAATGAGAATGGTTTTGCCTCCAAGTTCAACGGGGACATTTTGTAGGAGCCCTTCAGGAGATGATGGTCTTCCGTCATAAGCTCGTAATGTGATGGCGGATGGTATGAGTTCCGAGGAACCAAGTTTCTGCCATACTGTTTTGGACATGATGCATGTAGATGCTCCTTCATTGATTATACACCGATGGACGGTGATGTTCCGTATTTTTACTGGTACTTGAATAGGGACGGTGGCGGGGAGATGAGGTTCGCAGCTATCAAGGTCAAAAGTAATGAGTCGAGCATCGGCAGGGTCGACTGCGCCCAAGGCGGAAAGTAGTGATTTCCGTTGCGTTGGAAAAAGTCTGGAGGACTTCCAAAACTGACATGGCAGTCGGGGATTGTGCTAAGTCATCTACCAAGCTGTAGTTATGTGCTGCCCTAGCCTGTGGATTGTGAACATTCCTGCACAAGGGGATGTGAGGGATGCGTAATGGTGGTTCGGAAGAAGGGCGGGGGATCATCAACGGGGGTCCCGTCGGTGTAGGGTTTGTCTCTGAAGGGATGGGAGTAGACTCAGTTGTTGTAGGATACTGACGATTGCGTGTTTGCAAAAGAATTTCTTCCTCACTATTGAGGAGAATTGTTCGCTCTACTTGATTGTTGGGATTGTGGTATTGGCCCACCTAAGGTGAGGGATGCTTCGTGTCCTGTTGGGTGTTTATCATACCTTTACGTGGGATAGGATTTTGCAGCACGGTGGGAGGGGGTTTTTGCACATATTATTGTTGTTCCTGCTGCGGCGCAGGTTGCGCTGGGGAGGGGGGAAGGCTCCCAGAGTCTTTCAACCTCTTGAAATCAGAAATCTGGGGGAAGTGGTGAGTGTAATGACCGTACACACCACAAAGAGCACAAGGGTGGATGGTTTTAACACTATTTCTCCCTTGGCGTTTGTTGTTATTTCCCCCCTGAGGGTTTTGGTTTCCTTGGTTCGAGTTGCCCCCAGTGGGTGGATGTTGTAGGGGTTGATTCCCGCCTTGACCGGGGTTGTTGTTATTTCTATTCCATCCTTTCTTCTTGGCGTTGTTCGAAGGGTGAGTTGGGTTGGTTGTGTTCAACTGTTCAAAATTTTGGTATTGTTGAGCAGCAGAGGGTTGAACAAATTTTACCCCCGCATGAGAATGTGGGGGAGCCATGGGTTGTGAAGGTCCAGGAAAAGGAAAATATGGATTTTGTGGTGGTACCGATCCATAGGGTACATATGAAGGCGTAGTGGTTTCACTAGTACTATAAGCTGATGTTGAGGGAGTTCCACTATTTGTGGGAATAGGTGGATGTATGGGAGGTGTCGATGGTGGTCCACTAATGGGTGGAGGTATAGAAACATGATATGGTTGTTGATAAGGGGGTGGGGGGAAATAAGGAGTGCCCCCATATGTCGGTGGGTATTGTGGTGTTCCATACATCGGTGGTGGTTGGGGTTGTGTACCATGGTGTGTGGTGGCACCTATTAGTCCGTCTGCTGAGTGAGACATACCAGGTTTGTCCTGGCCAAATGGCACAAGTTTTGGAAGATCAGGAAGTATTGTGTACAAGTATCCTGACTGTGCATAAATGAGGTCATATTGTTGAGCCTTGCTAATGGCTTCCTCTTCAGACTGAGGGAAGGTGGAAGCGACATCTTTGCCAAGGAGTGCGACAAGTGATCGAAGAAACCAATCAAGGCACTCTTGCTTGGTGGTGTCTGCTTTACATAAACTATGTCGCCTACGCCACTCATGAATGTGGTCAGCGATGTGAGTGGCTGAGGTCTGTTTGAAATTAGACAGTAGTTCTAGATCGTTGTCATGGCAGATGGGTAATTGGAAGAAAGTTAAGAATGCTTTGGCCAAGGACTCAAAGGTCGTGTGGGACCCTGATTTTTCTTCGACGTACCATTTGGCTGATGGGCCGGTAAGTGTGCGTTGAAAAAGTCGCAATCTGACGGAATCATCCATAATGCTATTAGAAGAAAACCATAGATGAAAGGTCATGACATGATTGGCGGGGTCATCCCCCGCCTTTCCTTCGAACTTTGGTATATCTGAAGGTAGTTTGGTTGGCATTGCAGGCCATGTGGGATCATGCAATATAGGATCATTAGTGAGCTTGGTGAGATCCGGTATGTTGAGAGAGGCCAAGTATGGCATCTATAGGTGGGTAGGAATGTTAGTTCCAACCATGGTGTGTTGTGAACCTGACCCTTGATGGGGACTAGGTGGGTTGGTTCTCCCTCCTTGAGAGGAAGTGGGTCCCCCGCTTCCGTGTAAAGGAGAGCGAGTGACTATGTGACGTTGGGAATTGGACCCAAGTAAGGTAGAACCAAGCAAAGTTGATCCTAAGATGGTAGCACTCACAGGAGTGTGTAAAGTAGGTATCGTTGAGTGGGTACGAATAGATACTCCCCCTAAAATAGGAGGAAGGTTGAGCAAGCGTCGAGAACGACGGGGGTTCTGTGGTTCCCCTATGATGTCAGACTAATTGTGTGAAATGTGTGCAACAAGTGGTGAGAGAAATATAGAACCAAGAGTCTTTGCTGTGACTGTTTTT
>ML778224.1:322569-345772 GCA_009831015.1 Picea engelmannii
TCCTAGAAGACATAACGTCCTTCCTCTCAAATAGCACTGGACCTTCCAATAGCTCTCAACAGTGGGGTCTAAAGTCACCGGAAGAGACACTAGTGAAGGATGAAATAACTGGTTATAATGAGGGGTAGAGGGGGCAATATCCCAAAAGAGCTGGCGATACTTCCCAATAGCCACAAAAAATCCAATCAAGGTGCGATTGCAGCCCACAACCGCCACCTGGGTAGATGTCCTAAAATTGGTCACTAGGTACCTCGGTCCAAGTGTGGCATTTAGATTTTTGGCCTAAGAAATGGGTCACGGGCTGGATCCCGTCCAAGAGGTGGGTGCCTCAAGGGGGGACGCACAGAAAAATTGGACCTCGGCCTTCGACGCTTCACGGGTATCTCCCTGCCTTATGGTGATTGGAACGCTGGACTTGGAGGATTTGAAAGTTCCCTATTTGTCAACTTCTATGTTTGAAATTGTGAGAACTAGATAACGGGGGGTTATTTGGATGCCTACCCCTGAAATCCTACCTAGACTAAAATTTTCTTTTGGCACCTCCTGTGGAGGACAACTTAGTGAGTTGTTTGAAAGATTTTAGATGAATTTGTTTTGTGAGGCTGGGGGTGAAAACCAACCTCGTTTGATTAAAAGTGGGAGTGGATAGTCCAATCAAGAAAAGATGGGGTGTTTTTCATAATCCCTTTTGAGGAGACCTACTTAGACCACCACGTTTCGAGACGAGGCTATGTGAGTGAGAAAGTGGCTTTTGTGTGTGAGTGAAATTGTACCAAATTTTAGTTATTTAGATGTCACCTTGCAACATGTGGACATCGCTTGGTCCTTTACAAGAGTGATTACCTAATTAGCTAGATGTCATTGGTACAACCTCGCGGAATTTTAAAATCCCTAGGAGACTAGCATGTGGACATTGTGGTCCGTTACTATCCTTTAACTCCCTATGTGTGAGTTAATCTAGAAAAAACATGAAACTATCGTAGATTGAACATGTGGGCATGTGTGGGCCCGTTACAAACTTTTAAACTCTCCTAGTTTTTTGATCTAAGAAAGAAGGAATTCAAACACTATCCTACTTTTGTGACATGTGGGCATGTATGGGCCCTTACAAACTTAATATATGTTTGAAAAATGAAACTAAGAGGGGTCCTAAAAGGGCCTTTGTCCTCTCCTAAAAGTTTTGAAATTTTGTTAAGGGAGATGAAACCGTTTTCGCAATCCTTTTCTGGTTCTCAAGATCGCTTGATGGCGCAAGAGAAGAGCATACTCAAGATTGTTACTTCCATTTCTAGTCCCAAATGTGAATTAGGTGTGATTAAGTATGATTGTCCAACTTATATTATAAATCAAAGCAAGACATCCACGTGGCAAAAAGAAAATAAGGGAAACTGATTTTTATCCACCTAAGTGCCTATGTTTGTTTGACTATCCCCTTTATAAGTTGAGGGGTATAAGTGGTGCAATATTTAGAGCATTCATATCATCATTCTTAAGAAGGAAAATGATTTTCCCCACATCCAAGACCTTACAATGCAAATTTTAGTTCAGATGCGCGGCCTCCTGTGTGGACAGATGCACATATGGCACCTGCGCGCTAAAACAATTGACATCGAAAGAGCATGCGCGCAGAGAGAAATTGTAGCATAGGCGCATGCGCRCATGATGCGCGCCTGTGGGGTGAAATAACCACGTGCCTGTGATAAAAAACCGAGAAAAAAAATCCGCATGGATTTCTCCCAATCTTCTGGTGAATTGACTGGTTAGCAGGTCGGTAGAGGCCGGTTTGTGAACCTGCAGGTTAATGAAAGCAAAAGGAAAGCAAAATAAACCCAAATGAGGGAGGAATTGATACCTTCTCCCCAGTATGGTCGCCAATCTGTTTGCACCCAATTCGTCACTAGGTGAGCAAATAAAAGGTGCTTACATGCCCAGTTGGGCTCTGCTAGGCATGACAGCTGTGAAAGGAAAGGGTTAGGGAAAATGAAACAAAACAATAAACAAGAATTAAACTAAAACTAATTAAAACTATGAGCATATGAAGAAAATGAAAAATAAATACAAATGGACCAATATCACCAATGTATAAGCTAATCTATTGATGAAATCCAAAGGCACAATGAGGAAAAGGGACTTGGGTCCCTTCTTTCTCCAATGGAAGGCTCTTGAGGCCCTCACTAGCTTGCTCTCCTTACAATGAAAAGATGAAAATGTGGGTGAAAGAACTCCTAGCTTATCCACTCAAGGGAGAGATGGATAGCTCTTGTGAAATGATGCCTATGTATTCTTCTCAAAGAATGAGTCCTTAACAATCTTGGCAGCATAACAATGCATGGAATTCCTTGAGAAAGTGATGGTTATTCATGGATTTTTATAGCCTAGCATTGGGTGTTTATGTAACCTCTTTGGAGTGTGAAAAGGGGCTCTTTAGGGCTCAATTAGGTCTTTGACCAGCCCACCATGCGGATTGAGCTCAGATTTGGTGTCAAATCGAATTGGGAGCTGATCCATTAGTGGTTGGGAGGCCGACCAATTTCAATAAATGCGACGTTTAGCAGGTGCACGGGTTTTTCGCCTAACAGCTGCGCATCGTGCGCGCATTGTACGTTGTTGTTAGCGCATATGAGCGCGCACCCAGATTATGTAAAGCACCCTTCAATTTTTGGTCACTTAGTATAGTTTTTGACCCTTTTGCAACGTTGTGGAATTAATCTTGTGCCATGAATGACTTCATTCTTGTTTTGATGATGCAGAGTTCTTGTCGCCATGTGCGGATGAAATTTCAGTGATAACAATTGTGTTGAGAATGTGTTAATTATCTTGGATTACACTTTATTTTATTCATTAAATATCCGATTTGATTTGAGAAAGAAGGAATTGAAGTCATTTCTTCTTTTTAGTAATTGTTCACAAGAAAATTGTTGCATTCAAAATATTTTATTAAAGGAGAAAATTTGAAAATTTTGTAGCTTTTGATTATTTGGGATTTTATTCATTCAAAAATTGAGAAATTGTGTCTCGTAGATTTTGTATTTCAAAAAGAGATACCTTATCCCTACTGTAATTAGAGTTCATCGAATTGAAAGATATCATATTCATCTCTTCTTGGATTTTATTGGGTCAAGGTCACATACGTCATCAGTTTCATTTCCATTTCCCTTTTGAGTAAACAACAACTTTTAAAATACAACGTAATTTTATAATTTATTAGCAACTTTTATTTTCTAGAAATTCTCTTCACCAATATTAGTTAGGATAGATCTTTGGAATAGGTTGTAAGACACACTCTCTAAAGAATAAAAACACACAGTAGTATCTTGTGATAGGGAGAGTTCAAATACACTTACTACATTTTGTCCTGAGAAGCCTTTCTAACACAAGGGTCAATCATGAGGTCGCATTAGGACTGGAAGAGTTACTCACCCTACTTTTTCAATCTTGGTGTAGAGATTGTGTGTGTTAATGGGGGTCAATTGAGAATAAAATCATGTGGGGAACTTCTTGAGTTGATTGCAGGCTAGATACCCTCCCTTCGCACGTGGATCAGACTATCGATTGTTTCCCTAGGCCTCATTGTAGTAATTGGTAACCTTAGTGGTCTATCTCTTTAGGTTCTTTACACGAGGTTACTGTGGAGGGGAAAGTCTTCACGGTACCTGGAATCGACATTTGTCAAACTCACTTGGGCTCCTTGCAGGGTATACCCATGATTATGTGTGGGATCTTGCACCAGGGTGTAAGTCTGTTAAGCAAGTCATCAATGTAACTTTTCCACCTACTTTATCCTAGCCCCTTCTTGTCTTGATTTGGCAACCTTGGATTTCATCACTGACTAGTGACTTATAAATAATAAGGTTTGTTTGCTTGGTTTGATTTCTATATTTTATTAGTGAGTGTTGTTTGTTTCTCTAGTTGGCCATAGATTTGTTTCATTCTTTATTTGGTGCAGCCAACATCAGCCCTCGTCGTTCACATAGGATGCAAGGGTTATCTCTAGAAGATCTGGAAGGTTACATCCCTTTTCTTCCTAACTCACCAGAGGGATCTCCTGAGGGATCAGTCAATAACGAAGTAGCCTCTGAAATTGGAAGTTTGAATTCTTTAGAGGGATTTGGAATTATTTCGGATTCTTTAGAGGGATTTAGAATTCTCGTAAATCTGTTATTGAGTGTTAAACAAGATCCATGTTTCCTTTGTATGAAATCATCAGGAGAAATTGTTGTTGACGAAAATATTGAAGTACCTACTAGACCTAACACATAGTCTAGAGTAGACGACCCACTTTTTCAAAGTGAATCATTTAGAACCCCAATTCACACTACTGAAATTTTTAATCATATCTCTGTCAATGTCGGTTCTGTTTGGGGAACTTCTTCGGGACACAATATTTTTGACACACTAGAAATGAGTCCTAATCAACCTATGGCATCACAAATTCCTAATAAGTCTGCTACCTATATGGTACCTTTATATCATTTTACTGACACAACTATTAATATTGTCATAGTTTCAAACTAGTTGTTGGTTGGTTCGCACTTGATTCTTCCTCTCCAGATTGTCCACTCTACCATGGTCCCAAAATCTATGACTGTTTCTACTAGAAATGTGGTTATAAGTCAAGATCTTATTGGAAAACCGCTTTCTCTTAGGTCATATGTGTCACTTCCCCCGGGTATAACACTTTGAATACTTCCATTGTTATTCCTACCCAGAATCCATCTGAAGGGTCGAGACTTTTTGTTCCTCCTAGGTATAATGTTTCTAGTCATTTTGTTCCTACACCTACCTAGGTTCTCTCCGGGGGGCCTTACGTTCTTCCTCCACCTTTTTCTGGAGGATCTAATCGTCTTGGCCCTAGTCACTCCAATCTAGTTGGAGGCACCAGTCATTCTGTCACTTCTGGTTAGCAGATTCATGTCATAGGTCAACCTCAAGTTGGGGTGAAACCTCAATTTGGGGGGAAAACTCATATTGGGGGACAACCTCAACTTGGGGGGAAACCTCAAGTTGGAGGCCATAACCCAGTTTATGGAAAAAATATACATGTGTTACAATCTCAACCTTGGAATCTTCATTTCCAAGGGAATCAACAACCGTCTAGGGGGAAACATACTTAAGTTAATTCTTTTGTACCCCCTAATTACGGACAACTATATCCAGGCTCTATGAATCCTACCTGGGGTAAAAATTTCCAGTCTAATGTTCCTTTCCAAGGGAACATACCTAATCAACCAAACCATGTTGGCTATTTGACTCAAAACCCTCCAAAACTGAATCTCTCACGATTGTCTAACTATCTGGAGACTACTTATGGTTTTATTGGTATACCTACGGGACTATCTCCTCAAAACTACCAGTTTCCACAAGTGAACAGAAAGATTCCTTTTCTTTCCACTATGGATTTACCATATTTATCTAGGATATTGAATGATCCTATTTTGCATTCTCCTTATTGGCCTATCATACCAGCCAAATTACCATATGACATTCCTATGTTCGACGGTCGATCAGGAGAAGACCCAAATAATCATGTCATGACTTTCCATCTTTGGTGTTTGTCCAACTCATTGATGGATGACTCTATAATATTATGAATTTTCCAATGAACTGTCACAGGTTTAAAAATAAAGTGGTACATAGATTTACCATGAGGTTTATTTAATGACTTTAATACCGTGGCCATGGATTTATTAACGCATTACCAATTTCCAATTCGATATGAGACAATAACCGAAATTTTGAGTTCTTTTAAACAATCCTCTTCCACTCATATTTCTAATCATATCAATGAGTGGAGGAGGAGGAGACACTTAATCAAAGTTCCCCTTCCTGATCAAATGTTGGCTAAGTGGTTTACCAAATCACTCATTGGTCCTAGATCCCGCGATGTTTCCATGGGTGGTGTTGTCACTGAAGAGTCGGAGATTAGTCATGCTCAATATCTAGATCTCGTTTATTCACAAATGGGAACACTATACAACTTAATCCTTGATGCTCCTCGTCCTTCTACAAATCCTACTCCAACAGTTTCTGTATCTTCTCATATTGTTGATGGCGTGATTGGAACCTTTCATGCTGAGACTCAGTCTACACAAGCCGTCCGTACCAATCCCAAGTCTACTACATCTAATGTACAAAATAATCCTACTCCTACTCCTTCCTCCATTAAAATTTCTGAAGTTAATTTGGTTCAATATACACGTGTCGGAAAAAATCAAACTAAAAATAAAGGAAAGGGTAAGAATAAGAAGGACAAAAATAATAATCAACAATCTGAGAAACCCAAAACACAGCCTGTTGATGACAAAGATAAGCGTAAAACTCGTTATCCTTTCCTCATTTGTGGTGACGATCATTATACAAAATATTTTCCATGACGTGATGAGGTTACTAAGTTCCTACAAGGGATCGAGAAACCTCCTACACCTGCCATCTTGTCACAACCTTTTCCTTCTCAGAAGCATGCACAATTGGTTATCCATGACCAACCTTCTCCTTCTACCATGTCTTATGTCCTTATGTGTATTGGTGACTCCAAGAAGAACAAAGTTGCAATCGCAACTCGAGCCAAATATTATTCTCCTTTGAAAGAGAAAGTTGATGATTTACCACCTCCATTGGTTCAAATTCCTCCCCCAACTTCACCTCCGAATGGTCCTCTTCATCTCAAATGACTGGGCCTAGATACAGTTCTTTGTCCTCCTCCCAAGGGCGTTGTTTGAAAGTCTTCATTCAATCCTCATGCACGTGCTACCCAAAACTATAGTATTGTATAAGGCCTTTCACAAACACCCTCTACGATGTCATCTTTCGAATTCCTTCAAAGTTGTCCTACTCAATGAAAGGAATTGTTAAAGGATATTGGTGGAATTGATCCTACCAATACCAATTTTATAATCTTTGACTTGAAATATCATATTCCAAGGCTTCCTCCTCAATTAGCATTTTAGATTCAAGTTGTTGTGGAAAATAAGAACATTTGTTGAACAGTTATTGATGAAGGAGCCTCGACTTGCGTTATGTCTGTTACTTGTTGGAAAGATATTGGCTCTCCTTCCCTTACTGAGTCACACAATAATCTTAAGGCCTTCAATGGTATAGGGTTTAAAACTTATGATATTCTTCCTTCGTTGTCTATTATGTTATAAGGTAAAGAGGTTAATGTCGAGATTGAGGTCTTTGATGCACCTCTTGATTATAAACTTCTACTTGGTCATAGCTGGATTGACTCCATGCATGCAGTTGTTTCTACTCTTGTCTGATTATCACATTTCCCACACCAAGGAAAATTCATTATTGTTGATCAACTGGATTTCTTTAGTTTTGATTCACGTACTAGAAATGTACCTTTTATTTCGAAAACACCTCCCAGTTATGAGAATGTCAGTGTAGTTCTTTTAAAATATTCAAACTTGATGGGTACTTTTCCTATTCCACCACCCGATATTCCTCTTCCTTTTGTCACCTTGATTAACATGATCTCAACATTTGTTCATGAAACCCCTAATTTTTATGACCCATGGATAGTACCTAACTCTGGTGATTATCTTCATTATGATGATCGAATGCCTTTAAGTCCAGTGGAATCAACTTATCAAGCTATTCAATCGTCAACTCCTTCTCCTCCTTCTCTCCATGACACATCTCCTGGTCTGTTTCACATGATATTTCCTACTGAAGATATGGTCATGATGGTCATGTCTATGGAATATACTCCATGGGACAATGGGCATCATCATTTTGTTCTCTTCCTAGAATGTGATACCATAGAGAGCTACCAACAGATTTGGACTTTGTCTATTGTTGTGGTTATTTCTTATATTCCTAAATCGACACACGATGTTTTGTATGAAGGGAACTTCAGTAATATTTCACCTATTGTTCCTCTTGACATGACGATTAAAATTGGAGACGTGGAAAATTTTCATATCGGTGCCTCATGTTATACTGATGAGGTTGCACTTATAAATCCCTTTTTCAAGAATTATGTAATGTTTTTTCCTGGAGTTATGAAGAAATTCCTAGTATTGATCTTGATATTGTTGTGCATGAGATTGAGACTTACCTGAATGATAAACCCGTTTGGCAGAGACTTTGCCCAGTACATCCACATAAAGGTGTTGTTATTAAGCTTGAAGTTGAAAAACTTCTTAAATCTGGCTTTGTTTATCCTGTAGCTTTGACTGATTGGGTCCAATATTTTTCTGGTAAGCAAGAAACAAGGCACAATCTGCGTTTGTGTAGATTATAGAGATATAAATAAATCTTGTCCAAAAGACAATTATCCAATCCCTTTCATTGACCAAATCGTTGAAAACTGTGTCGGGAGTGAAATATTCTCCTTGATGGACGGTTTCTCTATCTATAATCAAATCAATATTTTACCAGCGGATCAACATAAGACTACTTTTATTTTCCCTTGGGGAACCTTCACCTACCGGAAACTACCTTTTTCTCTAAAAAATGTTAGTGCGACTTTTTAGCACGCTATGTCTTACTCTTTTCATGACATTAATCACATTGTAAAACCTTATCTAGATGATCTACCGGTGCATTACATGTGTCATCAAGATCACCTGACGCATTTATGGGCCATTTTCCTATGTTGTCATTATTATCGCATACCCACACAAATTTATTTTTTTGTGTGGAATCCGAACGATTTCTTGGTTTTATTGTGTCTATACATGGGATTCAAGTAGACCCCTTAAAGGTTGAGGGTATTCTTAATTTACCTCCTCCTTCAACACTACGCCAACTCCAAAGTTTGCAAGGGAAGGAATTTTTTTTACGTCAATTCATTCCCAATTACGTTGAATTAACAAAAGGATTTACTCAGCTTCTCAAGAAAGGTTACAATTCCGTATGGGATGATACTGCAAACAAATCCTTTGAATCTTTGCAACTCTCCCTAACACGTACACCACTGTTGTTTCCACCTAACTATATCTGAGATTATTTCTTGTAATTAGTTTCTTTAGACTCTACCATTCCCATGGTTTTAGTCCAAGAGGATGATTCACACGATGAACATGTTATATACTATTTGAGTCGAAGTCTCACGACCACCAAAACCAAATATTTACATGTGGAGAAATTGGCCTTCGCAGTTGTTCAAGCTATTCAATGTTTTCGTCACTACATCTTATTACGCAGAACCAAAGTCATTTCCGATTGCATCCCCATGCAACATATCCTTACTCGAAAATTGTTGGAGGGAAAGTACTCTAAATGGATAGTTATTCTCCAGGAGTTTGATTTGGAATTTGAACGATTTAAGTCAAAGAAGTCTTTGGTTTTTTCTGAATTGATATGTGACCTTCCCTCTACTAAAACAGAAAATGTGGCAGAGGATTCCCTACCTAACTAATCTCTCTTTCTGATCAGTTTTGATGACATATGGTACAAAGATATTATCATCTATCTCCAGACCCAAACTTTATGTCCTGATATTTCTTGTACATATCATCGTCATATCCAATATCAAGCTCATCAATACATCATCCTTGGTGATACCCTTTACCATTGTGGTGTTGATTCCATATTTCGATGATGTCTCACCTACGATGAAGCCGAGAAAGATTTGAATAACTATCACTTTGGAGCATGTGGTGGTCATATGTTTGGGCATGCCACTGCCCAAAAGATATTACGAGATGGTTATTTATGGCCTTCGTTGTTTAAGGATTGCATTACTTTCATCTAGAAATTACATGCTTGTCAAACCTTGTTGACGGGCGAAATTGACCGTCCGTCAACTGAGAGAGTGGAACCGGTCCGGGGTTGTCTAATAACCCAAGCCGTTTGTAATGAACCACCCCGATGGGTTTATCGGCTCCGTTAGCCAATATAAGGTCCTAGGAAAACCAAAGAGAAAACTAATCTAAACTAACTAACAAACTAAAACAAACTAACTAAACTAACTAAAACTAAATAAAACAAACTAACTAAAACTAAATAAAACAAACTAAACTAACTATCAATAAATAAAAGAAACTAATCTAACTAATCTAATTATAACTAACTATTAAACAAACAAACTAATCTACTATTTCTATATATACAAACTACTAACTAAAATATAACTTATTCACAAAATATACAATATCTACAAAATGCAGATTTAAATAAAACCTGGAAAACTCATTTTCTTTCTGCCCTAAGACAGAGAAAGATATTTTTGTTGATTTTATGATTTTATGAATAAGAAATAAAACTTACTGAAATTAAACAATCTAATATACTAACTACATATATATCTAACTAAAATACTAACAAATATACTAAACAAATAAACAACAAACTGACCTAGAAACGCTCCAGATTTGTCTTGTGTATGATGACTTCGAAGTTGGTTGGAGGAAGAAAACTCACACTGGATAATCCAGAAGATTCTCATAAACAATAGCTACTACGCTCTTTGAGTTTGTTTACAGGACAAACAATACATAAAAAATCATAACAATTATATGATTTATAAATCTCTGCAATAAGGTAAACCTGTTATGAAAAAACTTATACTTAATAATTCAATTGATGAAGAAGAGAAATTTGTCATTCACAAACTGAATCGAGTAATTGCTATGTTTTTTAAATACTGGAAGAAATCAGATATGGATTATATTGATTAGATCATATCATTTGCAAAAGGCTAAGATAGCTAAAGTAGTCATTAACCAAATGCAAATTGATACACATAAACATGAAACAAAATATTGATATTGTGAAGAGCTAAAGTTGTAGCAGAACATCAATTTATGTCTCAGATTGTATTAAAATTCCATATCCTTGTTCTCCCACGAATGAGGATCCTTGTTCTGCTTACAAAAATCTGGGAAGATCTCCCAATGTTCAACTAAACTAGGAAATTAAAATAAGACTAAAATATCCAAATATCCTCTAAACTGTCCATCAAATCCCATGCAATTCGAAATCACCTGAAAAGGAAAAAAATGAACAACTTAGAATGATTTTTTATTAACAAAATGATAGAAAAACTAATTCTATAGACAAGCTACATAATCATCTGATTTTGTAGCTAGAATAAATAAAGATACAGAATCAGAATTGAAACTAATTGAAAATCTTTTGAGGAGATTTAATTCAATTATCATCCAATAATTATTTGAGAATGTATCATAAATTGAAACCGTTATTCCATTATGAACTCAAACAGGATACACATCATTTAACCGAGTACAGAGATAG
This sequence comes from Picea engelmannii, assembly GCA_009831015.1. Lineage (NCBI taxonomy): Eukaryota > Viridiplantae > Streptophyta > Pinopsida > Pinales > Pinaceae > Picea > Picea engelmannii. Next base: position 333,775 of record ML778224.1, read on the forward strand.
CAATACTCTGTTTCGATTATAGTCATGAGTCGGGTAAATGAAATCATGTGTAACAGAATCATAATCACTTCCCAACAAATCGAATCCATTTGTTATGAGATCGTTTTGATATTTAATTGAAAATAGAACAAATCACAAACACATCGTTACACTTGTGAATCGAACAGGATTATCACGATAACTGTATAGCAAGCGATTTATGCTGTGAACGAATCCAAATGATAATTGACCCATAACAAAATCATAACAGGATTAATCAAACAGAGTTTGTTATCGATCATTTATCATTGCACAGTGAGCAAACAAGATTGATTTTCCTTTACCAAAATCATTCCAATCAAATGAATTACAATTGGGTTTGACCAATTCGTTTTTACACATTTAAAATCAAACCAAACAACAATCCAAACAAGCAAATTAATCGGTTGAGTTTAGCATATTCGTTGCAAATCATAATCATTTTATGTTTCGGGCGTAGTTGCACAGCTTTAATGAGACCATTGTTTTTATAAAAACAGAGTAGTTATTTCCAAATTTAAATCGAACAGAGTGGTATTCATGATTTGGAAAATCGTTTGACAAAGCACATCGTAAAAACTACACTCCCGAAATTATTTGTCAAACACAGCATATGAATCATACGAGATTGAATCCGAGGGTAACCGTATTCTAAATAGAGTATGGAGCTTCCCGTGAGAGGTGAATACAAAATGAATTGTATTGAAAACACACCATTAATTTGTTACTTCACTCAGACAGACTTAGCAAATGAAATCCAAACGAATAACCCAAAAATCTATGAGCAAATCATATATCAAATCGAAACTCTTTCTATTTTAATCAAAACGAAGTCATGTACAAGATGATCACCGAATGATAGAGGCATTTAAATAAGAGATCAAAATATTTAAAAGCTGAATTAAAATCATTATAGCAAACTAGATTATTTACAAAACAAAGCGATGTGAGAACCATACCTGTGTAGCGACGAGGCTGCTTGATTATGCCAGCTTGGAATTTACAACAGCTGTGGCTGATTCCACGTTTTTGAACAGGATTGAGCCGATTGTCTTTTGATTTTTATCTGTCATTTGGAGCTTGGCCTTTTGACTGGTTATAAATGCAATCTGGTCTTCTAATGATTGAATCCTTGATTGGATTATCGGAACATCAATATAATATCATTCTAACCATGAATTGAATTGATCACAGGGTGACTATGTGGGTTTAGACAGAGCAGGCGAGGGTTTGGCGAAATGACCGAGGGTTTCATGAGGCAATTCAATACCTGGGTAGTTAGGGTCGTCCTTTGGCAGGGGGTAGGTTTGATACACAATCATAAGGGGGTTCATGACACAAACCTTGCGAATAGGGGTATTCGCTGGCCAAGAAACGCTCCACTTCCGAATCGGAGTCCTCACTCAAAACGATAGGGTTTGGCTCAACAGGGAGTTTTGTCTTGTTCCTTTCCATCCGTGAAATCAAACATGCATTCTTTTTCCCTTTGGCGTTTGCAGCAAGTTTTTCCTTGAGATTTTTGCTCATAGGATTTGTAATGGCCTCTGCACTCTTAGTTACAGTGTCGGGTGAGCCAACAGGAGGGTCGGTCGAGGGTTTAGGCAGTAGGAGGTGCAAGGGTAGAGGTGGTCCAGCCTAAGTCTCAGTTACCACAGGTTTATCAACCTGTATAGGGTCGATGTCCTCAAATCCATTACGGGCGATGAAGGCCTTCCAATTGTCACCAAGAAAACTCAACTGATAAACAACGATAAGCTTAATAATCCCATGATGAAACAGGCTGTTGTTAGCCTTGTGCCTTTTATACTTTTTGGACATTTTATACAGGCTCCGATGAAAGTAGAATGGCATGTTAAGAGGATACCCTATAAAAATCATAAGGAGACGCAGGTGGTAGAGGAACACAAGCCCGTATCGACCTTCATAGGTCACGAACTGCTTAAGAATCATTAACAAATCGTGTCATCGCTGTTTGAGCATGGTTACGAGCATACCTATGTCACAAGAGGTGACTTTGCACGATTGAAATAACAATGTCCATGGCACTTCCTCGACCTTGCAATTCTTAAACCAACGTTGTCCCGAGGTGGGTAACCCCATGGCTGAGCTGATAAAATGTTCATCAACCTCTAACTGTATATCTCCGACCTTGGCTCGACAACCATCGAAGGTCATGGCAAACTGTCGGGCTACGCAAAGGTTAAAACCCTCAAATCGTTTCACGAAGGTAAGCCATCCACTGTCTACTAAATCTTAGCGAGCATTATCAAACATTAACAGGGCCTGGTTTCCATTGGGTTCAACTCGCACGACTGGGGCCATGGAGCCGAATGCATGGTAAGGGAAGGGTTCGAATTCACCAACACACACAGTAACAGAGCTTCCCGAATCAAAGATCAGGCAAGTCATAAAAAGTGTAAATCCAAAAGCTAAATGCCTTCAATAAAACCAAGTTATACAATCAATCGAAGTATGAGAACCGATCAAAGGATATTGCCAGTCATGTAATGATCAATAAAAGGTAAGCGCAATAGGCATAATGACAAAAGAAATATCCACAGTTCAGATAATGATCAAAAAACAACTTCGAAAGGAGAAGTTTTCATGCTTACAGTTGTGAAAACTCAATGAAGACAAATGTGTAAATGTTGCAAGAAATGAAAGTGTCGTCTATTTGAAAAATGCGACGAAAAACTTGATGTTTACAAGACATAGGTGTAGGCAGCTTATAGGATCATAAAAAAAGTGAATTGGCTGCCAACAAACCTATAACAATAAGATCCGATCTCACCCTAATCCTCTCCACCCTATAGTTTTTGTTGGTCCATTCGCTAAATGGGGCATTGAATTCATGACATGTAACCCTCACTCGGTTAGGGGGAATAGATACATTATTGTAGCTATGGATTATTTCACTAAATGGGTCGAGGCGATGCCTACATTTGATAACACCAAGAAAACTGCAACGTTGTTCACATTCAATCATATCATTATTGGATTTGGTGTCCCTCAAGCCATCATTACTGATCACAATAGTAATTTTCACAATTTCATGATTTTTTAACTTACTGATAAGTTGGGTCTTCGACATGAAAACTCAACCCCCTATTATCTGCAGGCCAATGGCTAGGTTGAAGCAATCAACAAAGTTCTCACTACTATTCTTCAACGGATAGTAGGAAATCATAAATAAAATTGGCACACGATGTTGTTCTCAACATTATGGGCCTATCGAACATCCGTTAAGTCTACCATGAGATTCACACCTTTGTAGTTAGTATATGGTATCGAAGCAATTTTTCCGATTGAATGTGAAATCCCATATTTGAAACTAGTCGTCGAACTTCTCCCTAATACCTTAGCTGAAGAGGAATGTCTTTTATATTTGATTCAATTAGAAGAAACCCGTCGTGATTCCACCTTAGTCATTGAAACTCATAAAAAGCGTGTCAAAGATCAATATGACAAGCATATCAAACCACGTGTTTTTTCTGAAGGTGATCTATTTATTCTTTACGAGCAAGATCATGATTTTCTAGAAGCTGGTAAATTTGAGCCCATGTGGTAGGGTCCTTATATTGTGAAATGAGTGTTGGAGAAGGGAGCTTATGAGCTGGTAGATTATGATATAATCCCTTTGAGTGAACCTAGAAATGGTCTTTACTTGAAGAATTACTATGCTTAAATCATTTTTGCATGAGTGTTCTTTATTTTTACTGTATCATACTCTTGTGTCCTTTTTCATTTTTTGGTTCCACCTTTAGACTGCTTACCTTGCATTGTTCTTGGTTCCCAGATGTTAGTTTCTTCACTACCCTACATTGGCTTCGTTGATGTCACTAGTCACAGTACTCAAAAATTAGTGTCTGCTGATTGGGAAATCTATGCACCTACAGATGAATTAATCAATCTACATGGTGTTTGCCTTGGTCGTGCAACTAACAATATTGCATAATACAGTGCAGTTATCGAATTATTGACTGACATTTTTTGACTTGGAATCTGTCATCTTATTGTATGACTCGATTCATAGTTATTAGTACTACAATTGAGTAACGTTTATTCTATCTGAAGTCCTACTTTTTTAAGTGTATATTTACGAATTCGCCTCTTGGAACGTCATTTTGATTACATTGAATATCAACACATTCCTAGATGTCTAAATACATTAACAAATGCATTGGCTAATTATGTGTTAGATAGACATTTGAGACATTTATAAAATCCAATCACACTTTGTACATAAAACAAGTAACCTGGTAGAAGCCTTATATTAATAACGATAAACGTTTACAAAAAGTGTTTTTGTCCGAAGACCAAAATATCAAAAATGTGAAGCACATGGCTTCATATACAACAAAGAATCAAGGATGTTGCTCGCTAGAACACGCGACTTCCCGTGCTACTCTACGGAGAAATCGATCGATGGTTTCGGATATGCCCACTCTGTGGTGTTGGTAATGCCGAGGAATGCCATCTATAGTGGCATCAGGGACATTCATGGTGAGTCACTCTAGGTTTTGTTCTATGAACTCGAAATCGACAGCAGTTACTCCTGCTACAACACCTCTCTCTCCCTGCCATTGGATCAGGGATGATCCTGGCGGATGATAGGGTCCCACATATGCATTATTGAAGAGAACTTGATTATTCATTGAATAAATAACAGAAAAAACATTTTATATCATTAAAAATAACAAAAACATTATATAAACAAAATTTACTTCTTACCTATGTTGCTGCATTGGGAACTTTCGAGAAGAGTTAGGTCCGGATCTCCATGAAAATCCATCGCAGCATACACATAATATTCAACCATGAGTAGCTGAGTCGTCATCCACTGGAAGAAGACATCGTCATACCTAATGATGTGACCGCCTCCATGTTGAGACATGAGATCTACCGACCTCTTCATCCTCAGATCTTGTGGAGTGGGTATACCCCACTCTTCATGTAAGCGTAGGATAGGGACCCTTTCCAGGAAGAAGGATACCAAAATAGACCCATATCCAAATTGTTTTAACTCACCACTTCTGCACTTGCTAAGTTTTTTTTTCATTCTTTTTAGGACCCCTTTGCACCAGTTGAAGACCCTGGACTCCATACACTCCAATTCATACTGAAAATGGCTCTGCAGAGCCATGTGGGGAGTTGCAATACCTTCCATGCAAGTAATAGTATAGAGGATAGTCTACAAAGGAAAATCTCAAACATCTCTGATAGCGAAATTACCACTATATTTATCAGCACCCGACACACAATGATGGATGACGTAGTAGTTCATAGGCTCACTACCACCCCTGCTACCTGTAAGTGTCACCCATGAACCACAGCAAGATAGTCCTATTAGCAAATAGATATCCTCAATATATATGGTGAGTGTGTGGACACCCACATGAAATTCCTCCTCGTTCACATCCCACATCTAAACCAAGTACTCAAGTAGTCTCAATTGGGCCCTCATGCTCTGAATATTGAAAAATTTTAGTAACCCACACTTTCGAAGGGCCATAATTATTCCCAAGTCATTCCCAGAGAAGTAATATTCTTCTTCGTGCTCTCGTTCATGCCAATCCAACATCTTAACCTAGGAAATCCTGCCAAGGAACCATAAGATGAGATTAGAAACATAAATTTCTTTCCTGGGGGTTTTTTCTTGTTGGTTTCATCTTTTTAAAAATTTGGTCTGCGGATGTCGCAGGCCTACACATTTTCAAAATGCAGAATCATCGCACCCTACCTATAGGGTCACATGTGACGATCCTATATCATCACAGTTCCCAATATAGGGCACCTGCGACAACCTCAATGCGTGAGTAACCCCTAAAAATTGACCCACAAACACATTTTTAAGCATTGAAAATCAATTTTGAATCCATGAAAAGATGAAGGAGAAGGAGATTACCACTTTAGTGGAGATGATTCATGAAATGATCCTTCATGCACTCTGCAATCAATAATTGAAAATTGAGGTGAAAAAGGGCTTTGAAGCAATATTTGGGTGAAGTTACAAATGAAATAGTGAAATGTGGTTTTTTACCTATTTTATTGACTTTTATTAATTTTAACTTGTATATTATATTATTTTTATGCTTTATCCAAGCCCTAAAGTTTTAACAACTTTACAAGTGATTGATTTTTTACAGATTGAAAAAGTATAGAGGTGAGACTTTGGAACAAGGGTCCTCTTTTTTGGTTTATTTTTATACTTTTTGCATGTACAGATCCTTTTAGGGTTTTTCAGGAAAAACTCTGAGTGTCTTAATTATTTCTTGTGCTTGTAAAACCATGAGAACGTAATCGAGTAGTATTTTGTCATTTTTTCGAACTCGTAATGGTGACACAAAAAACAAAACTTATGGAGTATTCTTTAAGCTCTTTTCAATCTGCCGTAACATGAAAAGATGGTTGAGCGACCTTGTTCTTTTCACACTCGTAAAATTATTTGAAGAAAACATCCGATGAGGAGTAGGTTATCACTTTTTCGATCTTGTCAGATTAATTTATGAAAAATGACCTTATGGAGTTCTCTTTAAGTGTTTTTCAGACTCTCTAAAAATGAAAAACCACTGAGTTTTCTCTCTTTGGACTCATTAAACAAACATCAAAAGACCCATATGGGATTGAACCACTCCTTATTAAGGTTTGTTAAACATACTTTGAGGGAATCATCTGAAGGATGAGATTACATCAACAAGCACATGTTATACTCCTTAAGATTGAGTAAAAATAAAGAGGTACTCACCAGAAATGGTAGGGGAAAATTGGAAAAGAAATGTATCTTTGTATTTGTGTTAGTGGCAGTAATAGTCACTCTTGAACATGACACCCCCTTTCATCATTGTATCTGGGTTGGAAAATCCATTTGTCTCTTGTTTGAACATCCACAAGTCCATATGTTGGGTCCTCCTTGATTTAATGCTTCCAAGACCATTTTCATGTCATCCATATGGTCAATAGAAGTCCAACCTAAATGAGCCTTATATTGAGTCAGCCATCTGTTGTTATAAATTTTCTACCATGTCATCCTTCCTTGTGTCAGTTATGAATCACTTCATGCTCTGATATACTTCAAATATGCTACATATTTCATGTCATTGATGGGGGATACATCAAGGCCCTCCTATGACGAGTCTTTTCGTATCGACTTCAACACATTATCCGGGAACAAGACTTAGAAATCATTCAGTACCTTAGAGCCTTCATGCCTTAATGGCAGGTTTCTTCGCTTTCAACAGTGGGTTTACATCATTGACCCCTGATTGGAATATTCCATCAAATGTTCGACTTCAACTCATTTATTCACATTCGTTGGATTGTACTAATTTACCTTGGGAGTCATTGAAATCAATGGTGATTTCCCACACACTTGCTAGAGATTTTCATTAATGATCGGTAATCAAGTGGTTTCTACCATGTTTGAATTCAACACCTATAATTGCATGGCTAGATTCATACTTAGAGATGATGGAAATGAAGACCATGGATCTTATCACTTTGGTACAGGTTGCGGCAGAGTATTCATTATTTTTATTGACAAATAGATCCACTTTTCATGTCTCGTGGCTATGTCCGAATTTGAGTTCTTTTAGAGCATATATCCATAGTGTATTCCTAGTGGCTATGCTAAATCATGATGACAGGGATCCATTGTGTATGTTTAGTGGCCATGACTCACTTGAAAATTATTATTAGAGTCACCTGTAGTCTAATCATGGGAGTGCCTACCTCAGAATTGGTATGATATTATGTAGATGTGTGTTTGTTTGTAGGTTCATGATCGATGTGCTCCTTGTTTTTGACACACACATTCTACAAAGTATTTTAGTTGTCACGATTTCAAGCTTCATACTTTGGTGGGAATTTTGTTACACATTATTTTGGTCACCCCATTGATCACCTGACAACATGTGTTCATGTTCCCTAAAAAATATTAAAGGAGACTATCTCCATGGGAAAAGTGATTTTCTTTCCTCTGTCAAAAACCATATGAAGGAAGGTCGTCAAACCCTGCTATATGCATGGGGTGAAACGATGCATGATTATCGCACTATGCACCATTCCTGGGTTGCAACGTCGTTGCATGCTACTTTTGCATAGGGTGTGATGATGCTTAGGGTGCGATGATGCTTAAAGCATCATAAAAGTCAAATTTCACGAATTTTCTAGAAGGGAATATTCTAGAAGATGAGGTGGCCTTTGATCAGTTTGGATCTTTATCACTTATATAATTTGGTGGTATCATCGTAATATCCTCATCCATCTCTTTTTCACACTATATAAATAGGGATATCTCATGGAAAAGGCTAAGTTTGAATAGGCTAAGAATTGTATGGAGATTTCTACTTCAGATTATGCTTGAGAGATTTGCTTTAGTTCTTCAAGTCAGATTGTGGATCTTCTTCATTCAAGGAATTGGAGAAAAGGTGTGTGTGTTAGAGAAAAGAGACATATAAAGGGGACCTTGCAACATCAATTCATGGTTTGTATTTGTTGGACACACCTACCACACTTAGAGGGGGGCGGTGAATGAGTGTGGGGATCTTTTTCCCAAAACTTCCCTCTTACACAAAAAATCCTCAGTTAACATTCAACATTTGTTCATTACTCATTGTTTTCATTTATAATAAGTTATATGTGAATACATATAAACAACATATATCAGCAACATATCATCAACAAATCATCTCCACAAGGAACACAAAGAGCACAAGATGTATGTACAATTTTTCTTTTTATTATGGACTTCAATCCGGGGGTTTTTCAGCAACAACTGAATAGAGTACAACTCTACAACAGAACCAGCTCTATATGAAAGACTCATATTACATTCTTATCACCAACTGATATGAGGCAACAATCCTCAACAGATATAAATCTGTCAACATAAACAAGTGCATCAACCATGCACCAACTTGTGCCAAACAACCTGTAATCAACTTGTACAATAAAAAAGTGCATCCAACCATGTACCAAGTATATACCAATAATGTTTCAAATAATCATCAACAATTATTCATCAATATGTACCAACATCATCAACTATACACCTCATGTATGTGCCAACTCATCAACTGCTTGTCTCAACCATGACTAGTTTTGGATTAGTCAACAACCCCAACTTGAAATAATCATACATTTGTACCTGTAATGAATAAATATATGAAACTTATATACAATGTTATTCAGTGTGTTTTATGCAAATCCTCTAGGTGGAACTACTTGGAACCTATCAGAAAAGGCGTTATAGCAAAAATGGCATACCTTGCTGAATTATGGCTTATTCTAGAGAGCGATTTTGTAGAGCGTGGCCCACACAAAATGTTCATTGAAATGATATGAAACTATTACACAACCTACTACATCGTGTACCCTAACCAACACATTTTTTCTCACTGAATTTGGATCTGTTATGAATAAGTTATGACGTTGTTACCTGAAACACCTATTTTTTGACTAGTTTCAGGACTAGCCACAAACCCTATTTTCCACGAAGTGTAACTCCAAAAATACAACAAAACACAAGCTGAATTTTTTACCATAGATACTTGGATATGTTTTATAAATTTAATATCAAATTCATGGTCTGAATCATTATAGAAACAAAGTTATAGTGAAAATGGTTATATGACTTGTAAATAACATACCTTAGAAAGCACCATCAAAAGAATTTATCCTTCCTTTCATTTCGGCCTTCTTTTCTTCACCTTCACTCAGAATTCTGGTTTGTATATCCTTGGTTACTTCATACACCTATATATATTCAATTTTCTCAAGTGTGTATTAAATGAGAGAGCCTTGCCTCTTATTTATACTCTCCAATAGCTTCCTTAAAAACATCTTCTAGGTCACTTGGCCCACTTTCCTTATTTTAGGGTTAACCCACTTCTAATTTATCCATTAAAATTATTATTGAAATAATTTATGTTGTATTCAATTTGAATTATAATACACTCATCACTTCACTTTATCATTTATCCTTTAAAAATCTCTTAAACCACTTTGACTACTTTGACCTTTTGGGGCTTCTAGATGACATATGAGGGTCCTCCAACTTCGTAAGGCCATAACTCTCAAACCGTAAGGAATTATGTGATGTTCCACATACCACCAGAAATGGCATGAAATTTACTATCCATATATATATAATAGTATTATCTGAAAATATATCATAATTCATACTGTTACCCATCAAACAAACTTGGGTCCATTACCCAAACCTGGGGTCTCCAACTTCTCATGGACATAACTCTCTAACCATGAGGAGTTATGTTACATTCCACATACCATCAGAAATTACATGACAAGCAATATACATCTAGGATAGTTTCCCTGAAAAATTCCTTGATCTTCATCTCGTTATTCCACATACAAGCATGGGTCCTCCGACCATTCTTCTAGGATAACTCAATCCGCAAAGTGTCTTCCTGTGAGGGTTTTCACCATAAGGGGAACACTTTGGAGTTCATCTATTTGTGCACTTTATCAATAATGATAAGAAAATAATGAGAGCATGGGTCCTCCAACCATTCTTCTAGGATAACTCAATCCGCAAAGCATCTTCCCGTGAGGGATTTCACCATAAGGGGACCACTTTGGAGTTCATCCATTTGTGCACCTTATCAATCACAATAATGAGTCATCTATACATTTTTCCAACAATGCATCATGTACCAATGAAACCACATCGATCCATATTTATCATGTATCAATGACAACTCATTGATCCATCCTCATCATATCAATGACAACTCATTGATCCATCCTCATATATGCATTCTCATCAAGGACAATACATATTATATTACATCAATCATCAATCAATCATTCCTTTTACATAAATCAATCACTTGACATCAATCAATCAAACCATTGGCATCAATGACAACATGATCCAATAGTATTCTCCACTTTCTATTCACTTAATACAATAATGCATTTCTTCCCTATATAAGCATCTTGTCTTGTATTGCATAATTCCTTGATCATATACATAGACTTCATTAGAATACATGTATCTTTTTTTTCCCTATTTTTTGTTTTTTGGTTCTTAGACATGCTTACTATTCTGCAAAATCAATGAAGGAGCTACAAATATGACACTAGCAAGGACAAGCGTCATTTAAAAGGTATGTCACTTGTAACCATTAAACTAGTTCATGTGATGATCAAGTTTAAGGCAAAGTGTGCATTATGTTTTGTTTTGTTCTAGTTTCTTGTGGGATCTAGAGAGATATGTTTGTTTCCACACTTACTGATTAATCTGATAACAAAATATGTGGAGGGATTCGAACATATCCAAAAGTGTAGAACCCATAATTACAAAAAAGTATTGAGGAATGTGTTGAACTAAAAACTGACAAGAGGATTCAGTTGGAATAGGTGGGTGGCCACCAATATCCACCTGGATCAATCCCTCCCACTTAGGAATCAATGGTATCCATTCTTTTGAGTTCCCAGGGAAGAGGGGAAAGCATTTTCTGAATCTGAATCTTGGTGAGATGTGTGCCTTGTTGGAGAAGTTGTGTGTCTTGGTCTATGGAAGACTATCACAAACCTATTTCTTGGAGGTTTGAATATGTTCCACCAACCTATTGTCTTTGGGTTTTATGGGTCATTGTGTAGGAACCATTGTAGGTGAAAAAAAAATATCTTCTTTCTCTTCGACAATCATTTTTTGTAGCATAGAAGGTGTTGAGGTTGTAGTGGTTGTATCAGTATTTTGTGCATCCTTTTAAGAGACTTTGAAGAGGATAAATTTTGCAGTATGAGATATTACCTTGTGTTACAATATCTTATTTCTATCTCTCTCTCTCTATCTCTCTCTCTCATAGATTGAGGAGGAGAGAGGGGTAGATCCATGAGAGAGAGGGAGGGAGGGTGAGAGATAAATTTTCCCCTCTCTCATAGAGTGAGGGGGAGAGAGGGGTATATGCAGGAGAGAGAGAGAGAGAGAGAGAGAGAGAGAGAGAGAGAGACA
>ML778224.1:375493-431367 GCA_009831015.1 Picea engelmannii
GATATGATCCGATGGGCATTGGATCACATCGACTTGCCTTCCAGGACTATTGTAAATGACCGACGGGACATCATTGGGACTTTCAGGCCCGAACACATCCACGCTATGTATAAGCTCCCAGCGGCCTCAGAATTCATACTGGGCAAAGAATTCTTCGCAGAATTCAAAGAGAAGGAATGCAACGAATATGAAAAAACTTTGCCAGGCTTGATAAAGGATTGGGTCTCTCGTTCCTCCTCATTCAGGGTGAACAACGAGGGTGTATATTCGATTTCTTCGTTGGAGCCAAATTACAGATATGTGGTGATGATGACTTGTCGATTGTTCATATCGGAGGACACAGCTCATTTTCACGTCCAGTGGGTACCCCTCATTTTTCGTGTGGCAGAAGGTTGCTCATTCAACTGGGAAAAAATACTCTCTGATAATTTATTCAACAAAATCACCGAGTACCAAGAGAAGAAGGCAGCCGGGAAGCCATCCGGATTCTACATGTCCGCGTATATCATGGATTCTATATGCGCCAGGACGCCTTTTCCTTTGATGAAATGGGCTTGGAGTCCATCCGAAGACAAAGATGTGCATGTGTACCACGATAAACTGTGGGAGAATAATGCAAATGATTTCATTTATGAAATCTTTAACTGGGTGATGGTGCCCCTGCACGTCACCATTTTTTGCCTTTTGCCACCCCGCATCCCGGATGGCATGGCCGCAAATCTGAGTCATATCGCAGATTGGTATGTGGAAGAGGAATTCTCATATTTGAGAGTATTCGGAGCTATTGTTCCTCCTCTGGCGCTCCCACAATTTATCCCCGACAAACTGGCATGTCGAGAGATCGCTCGCCAAACAGTGACTGGCGGCGTGAGAAAAGAATTGAAAGAATCAACAAAGAAGGTATGGCCGTCTTTTCCTATCCAGCTTAATTCTTTTTCCTTGTTGAATTTTGGACATGCTAAGGCTGAGGCTACAGCCTTAGAAGGCTTAAATGTGGCCTATATCGAGTATAAAAAGCATGACCCACAGAGGGTCGTGAGTACTCATTTAGGAAATTGCGGTTTAAAGAGGTTCGAGCACAAAGACTCACCCTCTGATGATGTTTTCCAAGGAGCCCAATCCTATTCGGAAGTACAATTCCGAATCAAATCCCTACCAGCCGAAGACAGGGATAGTGTCTTAAGATTCCAGGCAAACAGGAAGCGATGTCTCCCCGTGGTGTTGGGAGGTTTGGGACTCCCTAAGGATAAGGATAAGGAAGCCAAAGGTTCTAAGGGGCAAACCTCTAACCCCGAGAAGCATCAGGAAGGAGAACAGGAGAAAAACCCTGACAAGGAGAAGAGTCCTGAACAGAAGGAAGATCCAGAAACAGAAAAAGAGGCTACTGATCCTCCTAAGGAGCAGAATCCGGAGGAGGAAATAAGAGATACAGGTCCATCCGAAGGTCAGAATCCAGAGGAAGGAACGAAGACTCTCGACCCCCCAAAACAGCAAAATCCACTCGGCACACCGGGGGAAGTTGCGAAACAAATCGGGCAGCCCATCGCCTCTATCACACCTCTGCAATCAGCACAAGCGGATGTTAGCGAAGGTTGGATATTTGGAAAAGAATTGAGGCCTATAAGGGAAGAAGAACTACCTCCCAACGAATTCTTTTTTGATAAAAAGAGAAAAGCTGTAGTTAAGCAAGAATTTCGTCAAGAGGGAGGGTCTACTGTCAAAAGGTACAAAGTGATAACCGATGGGAAGAACAAAAGAAAAGATGAGTTTGCCACAGAGATTGCGGGAACGCTGGGAGCATATGCAACGACAAATCAAGTCTCTATCGCGGCATTAAAAAATCATCTTAAAGCAAAGAATTGGTTAATCAAGAATCTTGAAGCTCGAATAGCCTCAGCTGCCGAAGATGCTAAAAGTCAAGCAAGTGGAGCCATAGAGCTGGCCCAATTGGCCGATAGGAAAGAAATTGAGGTCCTCAAGACCAAGCTTGAACAGGCGAATTCGGTTATCCGAGATGGCCAGGTGCAGTTCGACCACCAGAGGGATACGATCATGCAATTACGGGCTCAGCTACAAGTTGCAGAAAGCAAGGCGATTGACGTCGATATGATCAAATCTCGAGCAGTAGACATTCAGAGGAAGGTCTCTTCTGATCAACAGAGCCTACTAAACAAGATCGGGGAATTCCAAAACGATTGCTTATTAATGAATCAGATTTCCGAGAACCTGACTGACAAGAAAAGAAACGCAGAGGCTGCTCGAATTATCTTCCAGGGAGCAGTAATAGCTACCAATAACAGGTTTTCAACAGAAACCCCTAGGCTCTCCATTGCCGAAGAGACAAGAGGCAATATTTTGTTAAAGAATTGGGAGCATGATATTTCTTTGAGCAGAGAACAGGCACAAAAAGTGACAAATTCACTCGAAGAAACCTTCAAAAACATCAATGTTGAACTATTAGGGATGGAAAATGGAGGAGATACAGAAGCACTAAGGCAAATAGATATGGAGCGGATCTCCATTGACATAAAAGAGAAAAATGAGAGAGATTTGGTGGAGATCTCTAAAATAGACAGGGCAGGGATGGCTCAAATTGATGAGAATCTAATTCAACCCAACACACAACTCGGCACCATTGATATAATTGATACATATATAGGAAATCAACTTCCGCAATTAGCCCAAGACTGCTATTTCACTGAAGCCAGTTGTCAGGCAGAACCATCACAGCTYATATCCCAATTCCTGGACAAATGTAGGATATGCACCGAGTCTATGCAGAGACAAGCACCTGGCGCGCCTTGAAAACGGAGTTGAGGAAATAGAGTGGCTTCACTCCTAACAGCTGCCAAACGGAACCACCGCAGCTTGTGTCTAATTTTACGGACAAGTGTATCATAGGGGTTGACTCATGTAAAGAAAGCACCTGGCACCCTTTTGTATAAATAGAATAGAGAAAGAAGAACAAAGGGATGGAATTTTTGGTACCCATTGTAATAGAATTTTCTTATGAAGGAGGTTAATACGAAGCAAATTCAAGATTCCCGATTCTGTCCCGACTGTATCTCAAGTTTGTTTTGTCATGTTAATTGTTTCTTTTCATTTTTCTCTACACAACTAATTTGTTTTTGTTATGTTCTTCGTTTCTTTTCATTTTGTTCTACATAACTGAAAGGTATCGCTATAACTCAGTACCACCACTACTATAGTGAAGCAGGTTCATATTACAGTAATTGTCTCTTGTCTTTCCTCTGCACCGGCTATCAGCAGGTGTAAGACCAAGCTACAGTTACAGGATTTTGTGTTTTCTTGCACCATGTCAATTATGTTCATGTCAATTTATCTTTCCATATATATGTGAGTTTTCATTGATAAGGATTTTATGTTACTAATATAGGATGTTCTTCTCTCATTTCATATCTTTTACGAAAATCATACAGTTAYGGGAAAGGGCCTTTTGTTTGTAGTCCCATTTCGTTCTTCATACGAAGATTTCTCTTATTTTCGACTGAATTGAATCAGCCATTAAAATCTCTTGTTTAATCATTTCCATACCCTTACTGTTCCTAAATGAATGTACCCCCGTTAATTCAACCCAATATTCAACTCAGGATATTAGATCAAACTAATATTGCGTTAAGTCTTTTCAACACGACCCTTAGAACTACTAATACCCGGGAAGAATTAGAACGTTCATGGGCGGCCATTGAACAAGATATCGCAACCCAGGAAAAGTTGGACGCTAGACGTAGGGAACGTAGAAATCTCCCTTAGTTTCCAATACCGGATGAAACTTTATCACTGTATACATCTTTTACCTTTTTTGGATGCCTTGACACTGTATTTTAAGCCTTAGTACAGACTCAGGAACAACAGATGACATGATATTCTTCCACGTTATTGGTTGTCGATCTTAGGAAAACTCCCCCTGAACTCACCAACTCACCAGAGTGGTAAATGACCCAAGCTGCAGAAGAAATGTTATGGGTGTGTCGACTAGAGCCATATGCAAACCCAAAAAGGATGAGAAATGAAGATGTTATATGTGCATGCAACCATAAGATAAAGTATAAGAAACTAAGAAAAAACTCATACACGCAAGAGAAAAGAGATATCAAATCAAAATTATATAGTACAATGGTGTACAAATCCCACATGCCATATGTTATATGCATAATACTTCTTGAGGTAAGCCCATTTATGGTCTCACCGAGAGATATTCCATCGTAGTCGACTAACTCGTAGGCACCTCTATGTAATAAACATTTTAGGATATAAGGTCCATGCCACAGAAGTTCTAACTTCCCTGTCCCCAACTTATCATGATATTGGTCATAAACGAGCACAAAGTCTCCTTCTACAAAAGCACGAGGTTGAACGAATTTGTCATATTGACTCTTCATTCATTTTTTATATGTCTCATTAATGAGCAGTGTCGTGACGTGTTATTTCAAAATTGGTTAAATATAGGAATCGTTCCTCTTCAACATAGGTATGAGGCAGGAGTTCTGTGGTGAGTTTCAACGAAGGAATCTAACACTCGATTGGTAATACTGCTTCTACGCCATATACCAACTAGAATGGAGTGAATCTAGTTGTAGTTTTCACTAAAGTGCGGTATGCCCAGAGTGCAAAGAAAATATATAGGTTCCAAGAGGTTTTGTTTGTCCCAACCATGCATTGGAGCATGGTATTTAGGAATTTTTTGATAGCTTCAACTTGTCTTTTTTCTTGAGGATAGTAGGGGGATGAGTTTTCATGGAGAAAACCCAACTTGAAGTACAACTCACTCATCATATGGTTTTGGAAATGTGAGCCATGATCAGTCACATTGGCTTCTAGGACACCAAAGTGAGTGATGATATGGTTAAAAAAAAAGAGTGTTGTAGTACAACCATTGTTAAGAAATGTAAGCATATCCTCAACCCATTTAGTGAAATAATCAATGGAAATGATGATATAACCATGCCCTCTAACTGAGGTAGGATTACATTGCATAACATCAATTCCCCATTTGGCAAAGGGGCCGACGAATACAATGGGATGAAGCAGAGTAGGGTGGGTAGGTGCCTTTTTCTGAAAAATTTGGCAAGGTGGGAATCGTTTGATAGCCTTGATGTAACACCCTGGGTTTCGAACCCCAATTTTAAATAATGTATTGTTACAATGCTAAGAGGCTTGAGTGACCAAACAATTATTAAAGGGCCAATATGCCCAAGAAATGTAATGTTTTGATAATTATTAATAATGAACACATCCCTGGCTTCTAGACAAACAAGGACTAGAGTTTTAGGGGGCTATGATTCCATAAGAGAGGGGGCTTGAGTGGATAAGTGTTTATTTCTATTCTAATTACCCTTTTGTCTAAGGGAGGGGATCATTTACGTGAGCTTCTTGGGAAAGGCTAGGAGGTTCTTGATTTCCCTCACAAAGTTACTTAAACCTGCCTCTAGTCTAATATGGGGGTTCGACTAATTGCTTGTCCATTGATTCCCTGTACCTTCACTCATTTTTCCTTCATTCACTCCCATGAAAACACTACCATGCACCCCTTGACTCATACATTTATTCATCCTCATCCACGTCTTGTCTTGGGAAAGGGAATCGAATAGTTGAAGAATTAGCCACAGGATAGTTGGCTGTAGCGGTCGCTGGTGTGATCCAGTCGTGACTTGGGGCCTGGATGCCTGAAATGCATTGGTCTGTACCCTATTTTTCTCACAACTACGAGTCTTGAGAGTTCCATCATTGAGATTCTAGAACATTTGTTCTAGAGGCCCTAGCAGGAAGGAGAAGGACTGCCTGAGGGACTACGTGGCAGAGAAGGGTGGAGGTCCATTCTCTCGGGTGGAATAGGTTGGGTAGAAGAGAGATGGGTACCTGGATTATTGTGGGTGTTGGGAAACCTGTGATAGATTGAGAGCTTATTGGTTTTGGAACCCAAGTACACTCTAGAACTGTCCTTGTGGATTCATAGCCCTGTTTCATGTTTGATATTGTTGTTGATATTTGGAGCAGTGATGTCTACGGTTGGGTGGAACATCCTTGGTATGCAACCATTTGGTGTCACATTTTTATAAAGATAAGTTCTCTCTATTTTGATATTATTATCTGTGTATGAATGTACTCCACTGTGTAGTTAATTATCCTTTAATTGAATCTTAGATTATGCATGCTTGTTGGATATTATTGTGCATGTTGTTAAATTCTTTTCTTTTATGGATCCTTAAAAATGAAGGAAGGTATCAGTAAGAGAAATAAGTCTAAGGGAGGTCTTGAAGGTAGTGTACCCGGACTGTTGGTGGATGGGTATGTTACAAATTGGTATCAGATATTTTGGTTGAAACATCAGGACGGTATGGGTCGGGTCTATTGGTCAGAGCCTTGTGATCAAGATCGAACTCTGACTGTGAAGTTGAAAATCTCAGGAGGAATGGCATTGTAGAATCTACACATTAGTTGGATCATCAAAGATCCATTGTAAGGAGTTCCAGGGATCGTGACCGTCCCATTCGAATTCGGGAGCGATCGCCACTGTAGCATAAGGAGAGATCCAGGATCGTTGCATCAGAGGACAAGTGAACAAGGGTCATCCGATGAAAAGGAAGAAAGGGATAAGGTCACAATTGTCAGATCCCATTGGAGAGTGAGATCAATGGACAAGAGGCATTACGGAGAACCAAGTTGCATGGGAGTTAATTTCCCAAGGCATTCCAACAATACAAACCATAGTTTCTCCAAGGGGTTGCATGTCAGCATCAAGAGAATTATGGGGTGAAAAGAAGGTTACTCCAAACCATTGATGTGTGTCCCCACAATTGGAAATGCATGCAATGATTTGAAATTTCAGTACTTGAGAAAGGAACCTCTGAAGAGCATAAGTAGTTGGGAACCATCAATCTGTAGGAGAACACATGTCAACCAATCATGTGCTCTAGGTTAAAGAACTGTGGGAAAGGTGAGCAGGACAAGTTTAATTTTGAGATTTTTGAAACCTGTAGACCATAAAGAATCTAAGTTGTCGAGCTGAGGGAGACACATGCCAGTAGATCACGATCTTCTAATAGAAACATTTCAAAAAAATGGTTGAGGTTTGATTTTTCTGAAGTCTAGAGACCCAAAGTAAGCCTCCACCATCAGATTAAAGAGGACACATGGTGTAGATCTATGGACTCTGAGTGAAGACCTGAATTGAATCTTGGTTTTCCAATCCAGGAGGACACATGGCGAAAGATTGGCCAGTTTGGGAATATGGAGTTCGAGAGAATTGGAAGTGCGCTAGTATGAAAACTCCCAAAGTCTCGAAGCCCGAAGAGCTGAAATGGTGGTGCATGATGACATCACATGGAGATGATGTGGACCTCATAGTTCTGAAGTGACATGGATTTACATCACCTGGGATGACATGGACACATGGGATGTATGCCACATGTTAGTAAGAATTAATCATTTGAAATATTGAAAAGTCGATTAGAACGTGACATGTGTCACCCCCCCTAATTAGGCCACTTGTCCACTTCAAGCATCTCACCACGTGGAGACAGATCGTGTAGTCCGAAGACTGGGTACTCTAGAAGGGAAAGATGTGACAGATTACGTTGGGTCAAAACCTCCCGAAGGCCTGACGTCCGGAGTACTTATCGACCGTTGATTACAGAGGACACACATGGAAGGATCGTCAACTTCAGGTGAAAGCACTCTAGGAGAAAGTACAAAAGGGAAGTTTGAAACTTCTGAAGACTGGAGAGCCAAAGAGATTCATAGTTGTTGATCTGTGGAAGGACAGGCATCGAAAGATCCTGAACTCTCGTAAAACTGTTTTGGAAGGAAGCAAGAAAAAAAAGTTGAGAATTTTGAAGGTCGAAGTCCCGAAGTGGACTAGAGCCATTGATTTGAGGAGGACCCATGGCACTTGATTCCAAACTTTGAGTACAGAGTACTCCGGAGGAAAGCGGAGGTCAAAATTTTAAAATTCTGAAGCGTGAAGTTCTGAAGTGGATCCTGATCGTTGATTGTGAAATGAGGATGATGATTGTTGATCCAATCCTGGCTAAATGTTTCAAAGTCACGAAGCTTTGGCCAAGCGTTTTTTCAGCTAAGCATAGGGTCATGACCATGGTCACTTTCACATTGAGAGCTAAGGGAAGGAGGGCTAAGGGATGAATTGGTTGTCCTCGAGACAAAAAAGTGCTAAGGAAGGATTTATCCATGGTTTCTAATCGTGGTCACCTGGGAGGTCGTTTGAAGGAAGCGTCTGCACAAGATAAAATTATGTGTCTTCTAGGGATAATAGGAAACTTTTATTTTCGGAGAATGGGGTTATGATCTCCATGAACAAAAAAAAGAAAGAGACATGTAGCATGGTTTGGCAATTTTGTTTATCATATGCATAATTCTAAAAACATGGTTTCTTTCACATTTTGCAAAATTAAGGGGCTTAAGAACGTCATCTTAGAATGTGTATTGAGGAAATGGAAGAAGGCGAGGGAGCCTCCAGTCATGATAAGGAGGCCGAAGGATAGAATACCATAGTTGGTAATGCAAAGACAATGTCCAATGGATGCAAGGGAAAAGGAGAACATGAAACATTAATAGAAATGGTAAGAAGCCTGAATATGGAAGTGCAGAGCTAAAAAGAAGGCAACAAGAGACTAATGAGAGAGAAAAGTCGGATAAATTCTCAAGTGTTGTAGAGCTTAAATCAGTTGCAGAGGCAAATGAAGAAGAGATCAAACTAGAGACAAGAGGAATAAGGAAGGTTCCATGAAAGAATGGATGATCGTGGAAGAGTTGGTTATTCTAGAAGTGCCAGTAGAGATCATGGACACCACTCACCTCCTTACTTAGAAAGAACATTTTATTCATTGGATGATCCCGTAAGCAGTCTAGAGGTGTCTCTTGTCAGACACCATAGAAGGAAACAAGAGGTAGATAGTTTTCTAGGAGAGCTGAGGAATCTCAAGCCACCTTCCTTTGCAGGTGAAAGAGAAAGGGAAGATGATGTTGAAGCATGGTTTCTTGGGCTCAGGAGATATTTTTAGTTGCATAAATAGTCATCAAATATGGAAGCCAGGATTGCCACCTACCATTTACACAGGAAAGTTGCAATGTGGTGGGACCAACTGAAGAAAGTGGAACATGTTAATCAAAGTAGGATCACTTGGAAACAGTTCAAGAAGTACTTCCGGAAGGAGTACCTCTCAGAGCATTTCTATGACAAGAAAATGCAGGAGTTATTTGAGCTCAGATTGGGAAGCATGACTATGGCAGAGTATGAGAAGAAGTTCTTGGGATTGTTAAAGTATTTCAAGTTCATTGGTGATGATAAAGTGAAAATACAGAGATTTCTAAGTGGACTGCCAACCTTTTATAAGGAAAAGATCAAGTATGATGAACCCAAGACCTTGACTGAGGCCATTAGAAAGGATAAATACCTATATGAGCAAGGCCAGGGAAGAGAATCCCTACAGAAATCTTGGAAGGACAAGAAAAATGTGAATTCCAATCAGAGAAGGAAAGGATTCAAACCTCCCTTCAATAGGAATGAGCCTAATAGAAATCATCAAGATCAGTATGCTAAGCGGGATTTCAAGAAGGAAGATTCCTTGGGAAAAAGGTGAATACCACCAATCCAATGTTGGGGATGCAAGGAATATCACCTATACAAGGATTTCCCACACATAAAGGATAGAGTGAAGATTGTGCACAACATCCAAGAGGCTACAACAGTCAAAGATATCAGAAGAATCTATGCAGCTTTAAATGATCAAAAAGCAGAGTATCAGTCCAATGTGATCGAGGTTGAAGGTAAGATCATAAATCAACCTGTTTCTATTTTGATTGATTCAAGAGAAAGTCATTGCTAGATTGATCCTAAGATAGTGAATAAATTACATTTGGAGAAAGGTAAACTTGCAAAAGCAAGTTTGGTTCAGTTAGCCACTAGAACCAAAAGAAGAATCCATGATATGGTCAGAAGTTGTTCCATAAGTCCTAATGGAATGAATACTATTACTAATATAAATATCATACCATTGGGGTCTTATGATGTTTTGATTGGTATGGATTGGTTGTAAAAGCATCATGTTGTCCTAGATTGTCATAGCAAAAAATTTACATGTCTTGATGGAAATGGAAAATAGAGCATTATGAAAGGAGTTCCAAGACCCATATCTATAAGGGAGATTTCAACCTTACAGCTGAAAATATGTTTTAGGAAAGTATGTCAACTGTATGCAGCTCATGTGGAAGAGCTAGATAATACAAAGGGGCCAACCCTCAAATATTTCTCGGTACTACAGGAATTTGAAGATGTATTCCAAGAAACACCTCGATTTCCACCAAGAAGGGAGATAGATTTCTCAATTGATTTAGTGCCAAGAGCTTCCTCAGTGTCAAAAACACCTTACAAAATGAGCACACCAAAGTTAAAAGAATTACAAATGCAGTTGGAGGAATTGTTGAAGAAAGGGTACATACATCCAAGTGTTTCACTTGGGGAGCACCAGTACTTTTCGTCAAAAAGAAGGATGGAACCTTGAGGCTCTGTATTGACTTTCCACATCTGAACAAGTACACTATAAAGAACAAGTATCCTCTGCCCCGAATTGATGACCTCTTTGATCAGCTAAGAGGAGAAAATAAATTTTCAAAAATTGACTTGAGGGCAGGATACCATCAGGTAAGAATCAAGGAAGAAGACATTCATAAGAAAACCTTTAGGACTACGTATGGGCATTATGAATTTGTAGTGGTTCCATTTAGACTGACCAATGCACCAACTGTCTTCATGTGCTTAATGAATGACATATTCAGAAATTATTTGGATAAGTTTGTCATAGTATTCCTAGATGACATACTCATTTATTTTAAGTATGAAGAGGAGCATGAACATCACTTAAGCCTGGTATTGCAAGTATTGAGAGAACATCAGTTGTATGCCAAGTTGAGTAATTTTGATTTCTATCAAAAGAAGATCCATTACTTGGGACACATTATTTTGGAGTAGGGCATAGTAGTATATCCAGAGAATATCTAAGCCATTAGAGGATGGCCAACACCCAGAAATGTGTTAGACGTCATATATTTTATGGGATTATCTAGCTATACATAAGGTTCATAGTAGGGCTCTCTAAGATTTCTCATCCCATCACTTATTTTCAAAAGAAGGGAACTAAATTAGAATGGACACTAAAGTGTGAAAATAATTTTAATCTGTTGAAGGAATTACTTACTAGTGCACCTATGTTAAAGATTGTTGACCCAAATGAAATTTTTGTGGTATGCACAGATGCATGGAAGGAAGGACTTGGGGGAGTCCTCATGCAAAATAGACATGTCATTGGATATGGGTCCAAAAAGCCTAAGGAACATGAGAGGAACTATACCACACATGACTTGGAACTTGTTGCCATTGTTCACGCCTTGAGGATGTGGAGGCATTATCTCATGGGGAAGAAATTTGAATTAATAACAGACCACATTGGCCTGAATTCCTTGAATTAAGAACAACCGACCTTGAATTCCAGGAAAACAAGATGGTTGGAATTTCTAAGTGAATATGACTTCGATATCAAGAATATCAAGGGAAAGGAGAATAAAGTTGTCAATGCACTTAGTAGAAGAGTGCATCTCATGCATGCTACTACTATCAGTATGCATCAGTCAGACTTGAAGAGCAGAATTTTAGATGGTCTTGTTATAGATCAACATTACCTACAGGTAAAGGAAAACTTGCAGCAAGGAGAGGTACAATAGAAAATAAAGGAGTATGAGATAAAGGCATATGGATTACTCATGCATAAAAACATAATCTATGTTCCTAGTTCTGAAGAAATGAGGAATTTGGTACTGAAGGAAATGCATGATGTTCCTTATGTTGGACATCCTGGTTACCAAAAAAAAATTACAGCAGTAAGAAGCCAGTTCTTTTGGCCAGAAATGAAGAAGGATATTGTTAACTACATCTCTAGATGTATGGAATGTCAGAAGGTGAAGGATGAGAATAGGCACCCAGTGGGTTTGTTGCATCCATTGCCAATTCTAGAGAATAAATGGGAAGTGATAACCATGGATTTCATCATAGGATTACCCAGAACAAATAAGAAACATGATTCAATCATGGTGGTGGTTGACAAATTAACAAAGGCTTCTCATTTTTTGCCTGTAAAGACAACACATACAACAACTAATATTGCAGAAATTTTCATGAAGGAAATTGCTA
This sequence comes from Picea engelmannii, assembly GCA_009831015.1. Classification (NCBI taxonomy): domain Eukaryota; kingdom Viridiplantae; phylum Streptophyta; class Pinopsida; order Pinales; family Pinaceae; genus Picea; species Picea engelmannii. The sequence goes on from ML778224.1 coordinate 387,717, forward strand.
GGTTACATGGGATACCTAGGACAATTGTCTCGGGTAGAGATACAAAGTTTACCTCCAATTTCTAGAGGGGATTGTTTGAAGGATTTGGCACAAATTTAAATTTTAGCACAATGTGTCATCCCCATACAGATGGGAAAACAGAGAGAGTCAATCGAATAATTGAAGACATGATGAGAATGCATGTGATGGATAAGCCATCTAAGTGGGAAGATTACTTACACTTGGTTGAGTTTGCATATAATAATGGGTATCAAACTTCATTGAGAATGAGCCCATTTGAATTCTTGTATGGTAGGATGTGCAATACTCTAGTGAGCTGGGACAACCTAGCAGATAGAGTGGTACTTGGGTCGGATTTGCTCAAGGACATGGAAGACCAGGTGGTTAAGATAAAGAAGAATTTAAAGGCATCCTAGGATAGACAGAAAGTTTATGAAAACAAGAACACTACAACTAGAGAGTTTAAAGTAGGGGAGCATGTACTTTTGAAAGTGAAGCCCAAGAAAAGTTCTTTGAAATTGGGTAGTTTTACGAAGTTGGCAACCAGATTATGTGGTCCATTTGAAATATTGGACAAAATAGGGCAAGTTGCATACATGCTTACATTGCCTGCTTCCATGAATGTGAATAATGTATTTCATGTATCTTTACTAAAGAAATATGTACATGATCCTAACCATGTTATTTATTGGCATCTGATTCAGGTAGAGACAGAGGGATACTTTCAGGTTCAACCAGTACGGGTATTGGACAAAAAGGTAAAAATGCTCCAGAATCGACTTATAGAGCTAGTAAAAGTTCAGTGGACCTACTATGGTCTTGAATATGCTACCTGGGATCAAGAAGATGTCATGCGGGAAGAGTACCCACAACTCTTTGAATAAATTTGAGATTTTGATCTCTATTTTGTATATTCACTGAGGACAGTGCCAAGATAAGGGGGAGGGGATGTAACACCCCGGGTTTCGAACCCCCATTTTAAATAATGTATTGTTACAATGTTGAGAGGCCTGAGTGCCCAAACGATTATTAAAGGGCCAGTATGCCCAAGAAATGTAATGTTTTGATCATTTTTAATAATGAACACATCGTTGGTTTCTATATGGACAAGGACTAGAGTTATAGGGGAATATCATTCCACAAGGGAGGGGCCTTGAGGGGTTAAGTGTTTATTCCTATTCTAATTACCCTTTTGTCTAAGGGAGGGGATTAGTTACATGAGATTCTTGGGGAAGGCCAGGAGGTTCTTTATTTCCCCCACGAAGTTACTTAAACCTGCCTCTTCTCTGATGGGGGGGTTTGATTGATGGCTTGTCCGCTGATTTATTGTACCTTCATTGATTTTTCCCTCACACACTCCCATGCACGCACTCCCATGCATCCCCTAACTCATCCATTGATCCGTCCTCATCCACGCCTTTTATTGGGAAAGGGAACCAAACTGTTGAAGAATTAGCCACGAGATAGTTGGATGTAGTGGTTGTTGGTGTGATCCAGTCATGACCTGGGGCCTGCATGTCTTAAATGCATTGGTATATACCCTTTTTTTCTCACAACTATGAGTCATGAAGGTTCCATCATTAATATTTTGGACTAGATGTGCTCGAGGCCTTGGCAGGAAGGAGAAGGATTGTTTGAGGGACTGCGTGGTAAAGAAGGGTGGAGTTCCATTCTCTCGGGTGGCACAGGCTAGGTAGAAGAGAGTTGGGTACTTGTATTGTTTTGGGTGTTGGGAAACCTATGAGAGATTGAAAGATGACTGGTTTGGGAACCCAAGTACACTTTGGAACCATCCTTGTGGATTCATAGCCCTGGCTCGGGGGTGACACTGATGTTGAGATTTGGAGCAGTGGTGTCTATCGTTGGGTGGAATGTCCTTGGTCTGTAGCCAGTTGGGGTCACCTTTTTACAAAGATAAGTTTTCTTTGTTGTGATATTATTATCTGTGTATGAATGTATTCCACTATGTAGTTAATTATCATTTAATTAAATATTAGATTATGCATGCTTGTTGGATATTATTGTGCATGTTGTTAAAGTCTTTTCTTTTATGCATCTTTAAAACTGAAAGAAGGTATCGATGAGAGAAAGAAGTCCAAGGGCGGTCTTGAAGGTAGAGTACTCGGCCTGTGAGTGGTTGGGTATGTTACACTCGATACAATATTTGAAGATGGAGGGCCAAAAATAACCGACACGTAATATTTTCTAGTCTTTAGCCATCCCAGAAAGATGACCACCACAAGCTCCAAGGTGACAGTCATTCAAAACACGTTCAGTCTCATAGTGGGTTAAACAATGTCATAGGATAGTATCTATACCACAATGGTACAAAGTGTCATCGATGATAAGATAGTGTTTATAATGGTGGTGGATACGACGACATTCATCACGTGAAATATCGGGTTGGAAATGCTAGGTTTGGAGATAGATAAGAATATCTCCATACCAAGGGTCTCACGTGCTAATGAGGAACAAATATTCATCGGGAAGAGAATCATTGGGCTCAGCGTCTTCATCGGCATAGGGAAGATCGCAGATTAGTTCTGCAAAAACCAAGGATTTTTTATCTTTTGATTTGGCAAACTCGAGATCGAATTCTTGAAGAATAACGATCCATTTGGAATATTTTCCCCCAAGGAATTGATGTTTTATGATATGGTACATGGGGTTCGAGTCTGCAATGACCATGGTAGTGCGTAAAAGGATGTAGTGGAAAAATGTATGGACGGAAATGACTGCAACCAGAGCCAACTATTCAATGTGTGAATATCAAAGCTCCGGAAGACATAGACTCTTTATCAGATAGTATATCTCATTTTCTTCACCATTAGGATCCTCTTTAACTAACACCATAGCAATAGTGGAAGTAGAGGTAGCCAAATAAATTATATAGTCTCATGCATAATTTGGGGGGTGCAAGAGAGGTGTGTGTGTTAATGCATACTTAAGAGCATCAAAAGAGCATTGAGCAGTGTCATCCTATATTAAAGGAGTGTCTTTCTGCAACAATCTCATAAATCCTTAAGTGAGTTCAGCATAATTACAGATAAAATGACGAAGAAATTTTTCTTTCCCTTGCAAACTTTGTAGTTGGGTCAGATTGTTGGGAGGGGGTAAAGTGAGAATAGTTTTGACTTTTAAAGGATCCACCCTAATCCTATCATTGGAAACGATGATTCCAAGGAGCCAACATGATTTGACAGTGAAGATGCATTTGTGAGGGTTCAAAGGGATATGGTAAAACCGACATCGAAGAAAAATGGCCCGTAAATGACCAATATGATTTGTTCGAGTACATGAATGAGAGAGTAATCATCGAGGTAAGGTTCCACAATATGTTTGATGTCTTAGAAAGCATACAACATGGCCCGTTGGAACGTAGCACCAATGTTTTTAAGAAAAAATGGTAGCTTTTGATAAGAGAATGTCCCCCAAGGGAAGATGAATGTTGTCTTATGTGAATCTACAGGTATAATATCGATATGGTTATACCCTGAGAAACCATCCATGGAGGAAAATATAACGTTTCCAGCGCAATTATGGATGATTTGGTCGATAAAGGGTTTTGGGTAATTGTCTTTTGGACAATCTTTATTGAGATCCCTATAATCAACACAAACATGAATGGTTCCTTATTTCTTAGCAACCGAAACAATGTTAGAAACAGATTATGTCAAGGGGTCAGGATAAATAAAACCAGGCTTCAAAAGTTTTTCAAATTTTTCCTTTATGGTCGTGGTTTTCCTAGGATGAACCGGGTGAAGTTTTTGTTGTACAGGTTTAACAACTGGGTAATTTTTTATCTCATGCACAACGATCGAAGGATTGATCCCTAGAATTTCTTCATAACTCCAAGTGAAGACATCGTGGAATTATTTGAATAAAGTAGTATAATATTACACTTCCTCGGACAAATAATTGGCATCGAGATGAACATTTTCCATGATATTGAATTTTATTGAGATGTTGATAACGATCGTAGAAGAGATTTTGCCTAAATTCCGCTCAGAAGTAGTGTCCTGGGTAAGTATGGGAGATTTTCGAGAATAGACAACACCGTCAGGAAAGATAGAGTGTATGTGTTTCTCGATTTTATCTAGACTATGGATAAAATATGAACGATGATGGTTGTCTTCCCAAGGTACTAATTCGATACTAATCATTTCCATAATGGATTCGTCTAATGGAAAACTCTGTAGGATGTAATCGAAAGTAGAGGATAGGGAATCCAAACAAGATGGAAACGAGTAAGTGTTGGATGCAAATAGATCTTGGTTGTCCAATGAGGGAGAGGTGGATTGGATGGCATTGTATGAAGCCTCCTAAGGACTAAGTGGCATACTGTCACCTAGTGAATCTAATTTCAAAGGACTAGACACAACCTAAGGATCAGATGATTCATAAGATTGATATTCCATAGTCGAGATCATATTGATTGTGGAAATATGTTGTGAGGTGGGAGGAAATGGTGTAGGTAAAGTACCCATATGGGAAGAATCTTTTAAAATACCTACAACAACACTTTTGTAAGTGATCATAGTATATCCCAAGAAAAGAATATTATTGGTGGTGGGAGTGCGAGCATTGGGGGTGCAGTAATCTAACTTATCGATGGTGATGATTTTACCTTGATAGGGGAATTGTACACATTGAAACACCAATGAAGTGATGACAATCATGGCATAAAAAAAACTTCTTTCTAACAACACGTTGTAATCAAGGGGAGCATCGACTACCTCTACATCGACAAAGACATTTTTCCCTCCCAACTAAATAGCTAAGGACTGCAAGAGTCTGTGAGGACGAAAACCTCGCCCATTGAATGCTCGTAACAATGTAGGGGATTGATTAAGAGTAGGCGATTTCAACCCTTTCCAACAAGATAATGAAATTATGCAAGTGGAATCTCCCTCATCCAATATGGTACGATGAATGTGTTGGTTATGAACAACAAAATTGATCTGAAAAGAAAGTTGGTGAGAAAGTCGTGAATTGAAGTTATCAAGGTTAAATGTGATATTATTCGACGACTCGGGATCGATCGCGTCGATGGAGGCCAAGAGTGTTCTACGTTGACTTGGAAAATTTTGTAGAACTTCAAGAGAAGAAATAACACACAGTGCTTGAGCCAAATATTCAATAATGTTGTAGTTTTGGGTGGCACGTGAACTAGGATTAAAAGTTGATTTCCGAATAGTGCTCTTGGGAGGGAGTAAAATAGAGTTGAAAGTAGGTTTCTCAATATGAAGTGATCTATATTGAGGAGTAACGATGGCAGAAGGTGGATATGATGTAGTACCGTTAGTGACCTTCTCTTTATCGGGTTTAGCCAATGTATCATACGTTGTAGTGCGAGTGGTTAAATCAGTCCCATTAAACATATAAATATAGGCACTCGACAAGGCCTCTTCGCTAAGAGGATGAATGGGATTGACCCCTGTCAGAGGATCAAGGGATTGTGCAATCATGGACTGATGTTGAGGAAACGGTTGTGTCAACACAACAGGTTGGGAGTTCCCTTTGAAAAAATTTCCAACTTCATCATGATGAGGAGAGTCTCGAGTGTAATGATCATCACCACAAATGAGACATGGAAATTTCAGTTTTCGTTGTGGTTGTTTCTCAGGAGCAGGCGGTTGAGTTGGTGTTTTTGGATTTTCTTTATTATTATTATTCTTTTTGGGTTTGTTTTTCGTTTTCTTCTTTCCCCCTGATTTTTTTAAAGAGACAGATTGAACGAAATTCACCTCAGAGATTTGAGTTGGAGGGGGGGGGGGAGTAGAGGAGAGTGAAGTAGAACCGATGACGGGTGCAGGAATGGAGAGATCAGTCGAAACAAATGATTGTGATGAATATTGGGTTTTGACGGCACCAATAATTCCATCTGCATGAGCCGTGGAAGATGGTTTGGATGGATCAGTGGGCCTGCAGGGAGAATTTTGTATCAACTCATACAATGTATCGGATTGGGAATAAACCAAATCCAGGTATTGAGCATGAGAAATGACTTATTCCTCAGTGAACACACCACCCATGGAGACATGATGATAAATTGGGGGTAAAAGAGATTTAGTAAACCATTATGCCAATAATTGGTTAGGAATGGTCACTTTGATCAACCTTCATCGTCGTCTCCACTCATGAATGTGATCAGAGATATGTACAGAGTTCATTTGATGAAGTGAAGTAAAGATTTATGTACCAGTCTCGTAACAAATGGGTAATCGAAAATGCGTGAGAAAATCCATAGCTAGGGATTTGAAATCTTGAAAAGTACAATGTTGGATTTCAATGTACCATCTAGCTGTTGAGCCCGTGAGTGTGCGCTCGAAAAGACACAATTAGATAGAATAATCCATCAGTGAGTTTGATGAATACCATAGATGAAACTTCATAACATGGTTGTTTGGGTCTTCGTCAGGTTTATCGTCAAATTTGGGGATTTCATAAGGTAATTTAGCAGTAATTACCAATGTGAAAGGAAAATGTAGTATGGGATCATTTGTCAATTGAGATCAATCCAGTCGATCCAACATGGTTAGGAAAGGAAAATTCTGGTTAACCTGAGGATGATATTGGTGCAGCATAGGGACACCAATAGGGCCATAAATTGGTTGAGGTGGATAGATGTATCTAGTAGGCCCTCCCATATATAGTTGTTGTTGGCCAGTATAGGTAGGATTCGATTGTTTTTGAGGAACGCTCATGAAAGGAGGGAAACATGGTTGATTCTGTGGAGGATAGGTCGTTTTATTAGGTTGTGGGGGATAAACAATTTTCCCTTGAGGGGGGTAGACAATTTTTCCTTGAAAATGGTATATAGTCGAACCTTGGGGAGGATAAGATTGGGGAGGAAAATATACAATGGAATACAAAAACATTACACAGAGAATTTTCCCCTGGAAACCCAAACCGGGAAAACCAACATATTCTATATTCATTCGTAGTGATACATTGTTTACAATACAATATACATATAGGAGCCAGCGGCATCCAAAACCCTAACCCAATGACCTAGATTAGTCAACAATCCTAATTCCTTAATTGGAAATAGAAAACCATTAGCTAAAAGCATGTGCCAAAAAACTGCCCAATAATGGACAAGAAAATTGAGGCAACACAAAAAAGAGGCAAAAATGTGACATGTTTCCCATGGAAAAACAATTATGGGGGGTGTTTCCGCCAAACCCCTTCACAAGGGGTTTTCACCCCCCTACACTCCTGACGCAATGCAAACACTACTCCTCATGCAAAGAATATAACACATACCCAACATTCTCCCACTTGTTGTTTTCTTTTCATACAAGGGGTTACATGGTTACATAGTCAACAATCCAAGGAAACAATGCCCATGGATCCTTTACAACAAGAGAACTTCTCAGTGCTCACATATTTTGTTAATGAATCTGCAATATTCTTCAAAGTGTCCACCTTCATTAGCAATAATTTCTTTTCTTCAACCATGTCTCTTAGAAAGTGATACTGAATATCAATATGTTATGTATTTGAATGATAAGTTGGGTTCTTTGCTAGAAAAATTGCACTCTAACTGTCAAAATATATCCTTACAACTTGTTGTACCAACCCAATACCTAAACCCAATCTTTGTAATCATAATGCTTCCTTAATTTCATGAGTGGCTTCCATGTATTCAGCTTCTGTAGTTGACAGTGCCACTACAACATGTCTTTTTCTCATCCAACTTATTGCTCCAAATAGGTTAAACACATACCCACTTGTAGATATCCTACGATCCAGATCTCCATCCCAGTATGCATCCACAAAGCCATGTATATCAACCATTATGTCCAATTTCGGTCTTCCTTGGTAGCACAATCCATAGCTAGAAGTGCCACACAAATACCTGAAAACCCTTTTTACTCGTGTCCAATGCTCCTTCCCTGTTTTTGACATATACCTACTCAAAAATCCCACTACATGTGCAATGTCCTATCTAGTACAGACCATTGCATAAATCAAAATTCCAACTGCACTCACATATGGAACACAAGACATGTCCTCCTCCTCTTCATGTGTCTTGGGACACTGATCCAAAAATAACTTTACACTAATAGGAATAGGAACCTTGATCAGTTTACATTCCTGTATATTAAACCTGTGCAATATTGTCTCGACATATTTTTTCTGATTTAACCAGAGTTTCCTCTTCTTCCGATCTCTTTTAACTTCCATGCCCAAAAATGAAATTTGAAGCATCGAGATCCTTCATGTCAAATTTCGAGGAAAACTGGGTTTTCACATCCTTGATAATCTCCTTGTTGTTTCCTATCAGCAACATGTCATCCACATACAAGACTAAATAAATCAAATGATCACCAATTAATTTAAAATACACACAGTGATCCTCTTTGCTTCTTGTGAAGCCAAGTCCCAACATATAAGTATCAAATTTTTTATACCACATCCTTCGTGATTGTATTAAACCATACAGGGACTTTTTCATTTTGCATACCAACTCCTTCTTTCCCTTCACAACATAACCTTATGGTTTCTTCATATAGATTTCTTCTTCCAGATCCCCATGTAGGAATGTTGTCTTTACATCCATTTTTTCTACTTCAAAATAAAATGCAACAACAACAAATAACATAAATATTATAGAGGTTAACTTGGAAACAAGAGAAAAAATATCACCAAAATCAATTCCCTCAACCCAGGAATAACCCTTTGCTACTAACCGAGCTTTGTATTTCTCCACTTTTCCTTCTGCATTCAACTTGTTTTTAAATACCCATTTTTTTCCAATGGGATTTGTTCCAGTTGGCAACTCCACTAGATCCCAAGCCTCATTCTTACCCAAGGCTGCCATTTCTTCATCCATGGCATTTTTCCATAGATTTCCATCCTTTGAATCCACTGCCTCCCTGACAGTTCTAGAATCATCATGAGTAATAGACAAAGAAAAATTTGAACATAAATTAGATGGAGTATACCTTTCCGATAGCCTTCTTTCTCGAACCGATCTCCTCAATACTGGAGTATGATGATCTTCTTCTTCCGATTCCTTTTCTTCTGTAGAGTCTGATTCATCATCCATTAAATAAAACTTTGTTTTCTATGGTACTTCATTATGTGGTAGGACTTCCTATATAACAACACCCTTCATTTCTTTAAATACAGCATCTCGACTATACACTACCTTCTTAGTTTCTGCGTTCCAACGCTTATAACCTTTGAGACCATCTTTATATCCAATAAAGATACACTTTTCATCCTTCTTATTTAGCTTACTCATATTTTCCTTTGGAACATGAACATAGGCATCACAGCCAAATACCTTAAGATGTGTGAGAGAAGGCTTCTTACTAGTCCATACCTCTTTTGGAGTCTTGTCATTCAACGTTGATGAGGGTGATCTATTGACCAGGTATCATGTAGTATCCACTACCTCTACCCATAATTCTTTCCCTAACACAACACCATTGAGCATGCAACTTTATTTTTCCATCAACATCATGTTCATCCTTTTTGCAACTCCATTCTGTTGAGGTGTATATGGAGTAGTCTTCTACCTTGCTATACCACACTTCTTACAGAATTCTTCAAATTCATTCCCGCAGAAATATCCACCAATATTTGTCCTCAACACCTTAATTATTTTCTCTGTTTGATTCTCAACAAGAGCCTTAAACTCTTTAAACCTATCAAAGAATTCAGATTTCTTCCTGATGAAATATATCCAAGTATTCCTTGAGAAGTCATCTATAAATGAGACATAGTACACATATTTTCCCAATGATGGGACCAAAACAGGTCTAAAATCATCACTGTGAACTAGTTGTAAAATTCCTTCTGCCCTCGTTGCACCAGAAGGGAATATTACCTAATTTTTCTTCCCATATACACAATGTGCACAGAAATCAAAATCCAGAGAGAAATTATACATACCTTCAAATATACCTTTCCCATGTAGTAGTCAAAGACCCTTCTCTCTAATATGCCCTAGTCTTTGATTCCACAACATAACCTTTTCTCTAGAGACTGTACGCGTTTTTTTCTTCTTCAACTCCAATATCAAGAACAATGGAACTATTACACCCATCACTAATAGTGCATCATTGCAACTTATACAGAGTTCCAAACTAAACTCCCTTCAACAACACCATTGTTCCTCGAACCATCTTGCACATTTCCTTTTTAAATATAGTTTTTACCCCTACATCCTCCATTTTTCTTACAAAAATAAAATTTCTAGCCAATCCTAGGATGTGCAAAACACTAGGTAGTGTTCTAATCCTTTCATCTATGAGCCTCAACTTAACTTTTCCTCATCCTATGATTCTGGTTGTCGAATCATAACCTAAGAAAACATTACCTCCATCATACCTTTCATATTCAAAAAACCACTCCTTGTGGGGACTCATATGAAAGGATGCACCTGATTCAACGAACCATGCCTCATGATTTGCATGTGTTCTTGAAGAATCCAAGTACACATCCCCTCCTTATTCCTTGGAGGTATTTTCTTCTGTATAACAAGATTATTTAGATCCCTTCTTTTTCTCAACTTTGGATATATACTTCTTCATGTAGTGCCCTTCTTTTCCACATCTCCAACATACCTTTACAAACTTTCCGAGAGATTTATATCTACCCTTAGACTTAGATATCCCACTTGAGAACTTAGATCTATTTCTTTCCTAAGAGATTTCTCTTGCAAATAATGCATCGATGCTCTGTCCTTCCATATTCGTTTGTCTCATCTCCTCCAACAACAAGGATGAGACCACTTCATCAACCTTCAAGGAAGTTGTATTACTACCTATGTCCACAACTAGACTATACCACGAGTCTAGTAAAGAACACAGTAAATTTATACACTTATCTTCATCTAAAATTTTAATCTCAAAATATACTAATTGACTTAACACAGTATTGAAAGCGTTCAAATGCTCTGCCACCGACTCTCCATCTCTCATCCTTAGATTATACAAATTCTTTATTAGGAATAGTTTATTTACTAGGGACTTAGACTGATACAACTTCCCCAACTTATTCCATAAATCCTTGGTTGTAGCTTCCTCTGACACATTCATTAATACTGAATCTAAGAGACACAGTCGGATTGTGCTCTTCTCCTTCCAATCTAACTTTTTACAGTCATCTGCTGAAGTTCCTATAGGTTAAATACCTAGATCTACTATGATCCACTGATCTCTATCCACCATCAGATCTTCCATCTTGAGCTTCCATAGCTCAAAAATTTGCCCATTAAACTTCTCAATCTCCATTTTTGAATTTCTTTCCATTTCGTTTCACCTGGAAAATAAATACCATCGATCTCCCACTGTAACAAGGGTTATCACAGTCCCGAGCCAAAACCTTGACCACGAAGGCGTCCCCCTGAAGCCACAAATCACTGATACCAAATGTAGATTTTAACCTTGTACAATATTTACTACAAACATATTTTCAGTAAAAGAACAAAAAAGATACAGTGGAAAATACAAACATTACACAGAGAGTTTGCACCTGGAAACCCAAACCGGGAAAACCAACATATTCTATATTCATTCATAATGATACATTTTTTACAATACAATATACATATAGGAGCCAATGGAATCCAAAACCCTAACCCAATGAACTGGATTAGTCAACAACCCTAATTCCTTAACCGTAAATAGAAAACCATCGGCACAAACTATGTACCGAAAAAAAAACCCAACAATGGACATGAAAATCGAGGCAACACGAAAAACGAGCGAAAAATGCGACATGTTTCTCGAGGGAAAAAAAATCTCAAGGGTGCTTCCCTTGAACCCCCCTGCACGCTCGACGCAACACAGACACTACTGCTCGTGCAAATAATATAAGACATACCCAACAAGAGGGTCAACAAGTGGTCGCCTAAAGTTGAAATGTTCATAAAGATCATGTCTCGATGGAGTTCTCCATATGGAACGAACAAGTGTATGTTGTGGATTTACCATGTCAGCAAATAGGACATGAGTCGTGTACTCATCATTATAATTTTTTTATGTGTATTCAATCTTTGTCTCAGTGTATGGCCTTAATAAGAGAGGACGCCACTCTTCTTCTATGATGTTACTAAATGAGTCCAATCGAACAAGGAGTGAATCGATAGGAACTTATGAAATAGGAGTAATATGAGGAATGGGATCCTCAACCATAATCAAGGCGCTTTCAAGATTCACTAACAAAGGAGTAGAAACACTCCCAACATCCGAGAAATTTTCTACCTCTTCACGATAAAAATATTTAGGTGAATTAGGAGATAAGGTTTCGTAGCCTTCCAGAGGCAGCCCTTGCATCCTACATGATCTATGAAGACCTATATCCTCTACAATCTCAATATTTAAAAACAATTAAGTAAACAAACAACACTCGCTAAAAATCTAGAAGAACCAACAAGCAAACAATACCTTCTCTCAATGACCATACTAGTTGGTGATGAAATCCAACATCGCGTGATCAAATTAAGAAGGGGCTAGGATATGAGTGGGTGGATTAGTTACTTTGGAGACTTGCTTAATGCACTTACTCCTTGGTGCAATATTCCACACAATAATCATGGATTTACCCTCCAAGGAGCCCAAGTGAGTTTGGCCAACGTATGTTCAAGGTACGATAAAGACTTCCCTTCACCGTCACCTTGTGTGAGGAACCTAAAGATTATGGCTACTAAAGACACCAACTCGTAGTCAGCCTCTGGGTGGGTATAGTCGACAGTACAGTCTGAATGTATGGGCAGGATAACGAGTCTGAAATCCTTCGATAGAACTAAGGAGAAGTGGACTGGTAGAACTCCAGAGGACCCCGAACGGATTCCGAATTCATGAAGCACCGAGACCAAATGAATACAGTTGGATGTCAAGAAGAACCCCCAAAATATGATCTTACTACTACGAATGGTTGAGCCTCGAAGGGATAATCTATGTTTCTCTCTCGAGCACAACCTCGTGCGTAACCCCTGTGTGAGAGGGAAATCCTGGCTATTCTTATATGAAAATTGGATTTACTCTCCCTATCGCAAGATGCTAATTTTATTTTTACTACTTTGGAGAGTTATACTCTGAGCCTAATCCAAAGCGCTAATCCTAGTCTAATGTTGGTGGAAGAATATATAAAGAAAAAATTTCTAGATCGATTTTTAATTAGCGTTGAATTTAGTGGTTTTTCTTTACACAGAGGTGAATGAGAGTGAAAGTAATGATGTTACGATTCAAATCCCAAAGAAGTAAAATAATGATAAGGAAACGTTTCTTTCGATGAAATTCTATTTATGGGAAGGAGAAGATTTTTCGTTCTTTCACTACCAAACACAAGAATGAAAAAATTTCATGCAATTTGTTTAAAACAAGAATCCATTTAAGTGCTAAATCATAAAGAAATTGTTTCTGGTGTCCAAAAACCAATCGTAAAAATTATCATTTCATTTTATTATAAAAGAGAATTGATTTGGTTTAATTCTTTTTATGCCAATAATAAAAAGGATTTCACTATTGAAGTTTTAGACAATGGGAAGCAAGAATCACACAAACACAAGGCACTCTCACAATATTCAATAAGAAGCAAAAACAAACTAAAATTTTCAAAAAGAACACCAAGAACAACAAAACACTCTTCTAGAAATATATGAAGATCAAGGACCAAATTAAAACAGTAAAGAGATCCATGAGTTTCCTTGTAACAAACTTTACTCGATCAGATGAATGAAAAGGTATCAAAATGAACCCAAAATATGAAGAAAAAGGGTGATTTCGTGACAAGGAAATACAATAAAATCCAATCAAAGATCAAAAGTATTAAAAGAAAGAAGTTGCAGATCTAAAAGAAGACATAAAATGACAAAACAAGTTATGAGTTAAAAGGAAATACCCAAAAATTACACCCAGTACAAAGGACGTCAACAAGTTTTCAAAATGAAGAAAAAATGGCACTCTAGTTATATCAGCACCAGAGAACTACAACGCTCCCTAAAGAAATATAGGGGAGTTTCGATCAGGAAATAAATTCTCTGGCTGTAACTGGAGAGGAAACGAGTTTTTGAGAAAGAAAGGGACCAATACATAAAATGAAAAACCAAGAAATTTTGATCAATAGTCTCTATGAGACAACTTCAACAATGACAACAAATGTGTAGAAGATAAATTAAAGTAAACAGGATCTGAAGATGAGAAAAAAGAAAAGAAAAAATCAAGAAAAGAAACCAAAACTAAAGGCTTCTTTCCCCAGTGGAGTCACCAATTTATGTTGTAGGAAAATTCCCCTATGGACAGGTGAATATCCTCTTGGATCCTAGACCCTTATTACCAAGACAAAAAGATGCTAATATTTGACACTAACATTCCTTAATGTAGTTAAACTAGTCAAAGAGAAAAAGGAAGAAAGTATGATGTACCGTTTTCTGAAACTTGTCCTCGCTTAGTCCATAATGAATTTGATCTCCAATCTCCTTAATGATATATGCAACTCAATTGACAACAAAGACAACATAGACTTCCTATTCTACCAATATTCATTTAAACTAAATTTATCAACAAAAGACAAGTATATGCAACCATACACAAACTTGAAGGAAATAGGACAAGCATATATTAATGAGAACTTTACAAGGCACTTACAATTTATAGATGCAGTTGCAACAACCTTTCCAAGTCCTCCTTGTCCAACCCCTTTCTCGAAATATCCACGATTAGAATGACAATATTTTTTGTTGATTATTCTCTTCCTTTTCACCATGTGAATACCCCTTTTTATAGGCTTTGAGAGGCTCAACCACCTTAGTTATCTTTGAAATAAGTTGAGGATATGTATCCATCGGTTGTGGCATCTCCCTTATATGCAGCCTAAAGCTTGGATTCGAGCCAAACCAACTCGGACCATCTCTAGTTGTATTTAGAGATAAGGAGGATTTCTTCCCATGATTATCTCAACCAATCGGTGCTCCCTCAAAACAAGCAACAAAGCATTGCAATGCTCCCTGCTATATGGAAAGGGAGTTCTAGTGCCCCCTGCATGTGAGCAGGGGAACGTTGATCTTCCAAAAGTTCATTAAGATGACCATTTCTAAAGGAAAAACATTTTTCTTATATTTTCAAATGATGTGGTTTCCCCTTCCAACATGTCTTATAGGATGTATCAAGTGTTTCCATGGTGTCATTCACAATGCGACATTTACGACACTTGTGACAAAAGTGTGACACTTGCGACACTTGTGACAATGATAATGTGAAATTATCGAAGTGAGGATTTTTGACATGTAAGATTCCTAGATTCACAATATGAGGAGGAAAATTTGTTTTCTTGAGACAAGAGAAGACAAACTCATGACCTATGACAACTACCATATCTTAATTTGGTACCTAATATTTATCATTTTTATCAAATTTATGTTGAAATTTAACAAAACATAATCGTGAAATTCCAATAAACAAATTGAAAAAATAGGCAACGAGTGGACGAGTTATCGTGCTCCCTCTTATAATACATAGGAATAGGACTCCCCATATATTATGTTCATCATTACAGTGTTCAATGCATTTTTTTTGGTGTGTGACATGCAATTGTTTTCAAACATCAAAGCATATTTTCAGTTAACAAAATTTTTATAATCACTTTGCTCATTATAATGATATTTTCAAATAACATGAATGGAGCTTATTATTTAGAGTATATTCATAGAAACTCCAAATTTACCATGGGTTAAAGAAGGCTATCTAAATATCTTCATCTCTTCTTGACCGTACATTGTAAATTTGTTTCTTAACAATTGGGGCTTCTTGTAGGATTCTACAAAATGTCTTTCGGTGAGGGACATTCTTAAAGCTACACCATAAGGGGACCACTTTGGAGATCCATTCAAATACACCCATCTCTTATATAGGCTTCTAGACTTCTTCTAGGGTTGACATAAATGACAACCAATTTTCCAATAGTTGGAGGTGAAAATGTGGGTGTAGATCCTAACGTAATAGAGGAAGGAACAAAAATATTAGAGAGGAAGAATGAAAGAAATAATATCATCCATATAGACTTCATCTCACATTTCAAGGTTGTTCTCATTGATAGGTGGGACATATTTAACATTCATTTTCACAGTCTGACAAATGTACTCAATCCCAAATCCCAAACACTGTAATGATAACTTTCTTGAATGTACCAAAAATATGAAGGACCTACACAATAATTAAGGTCTCTATTAGAGTGAGACATCAATTTAAAATACTTTTTGTATCTGTGGTAGAGGGTTGAGGATTTATTATTTTGGACCCATTTTGGATGGTTTGCTTCATAAAACGTTCTTCTAGAATGCCAAAACTTTCAGAGCTTCCACTGAAGAAACAATGACATTGGACCTAAATGTCTAGAAGTTAGCCTTGAAAATTAAAATATACCTATGTGTGAATAATTTAATAAAAAAATATACAACATTTAATTAAAAAAATATCTCAAATTATTACAGAGAAAAATTAGAACATTCCCATTAATTAGAAAAATTAGGACTTATAGGTTCAGGTTTAATGGTGAAACAACTAAACAATATGAGCAGTTATAGTAGGCTCGAAGCCATTACAACAATATATTTATTCATGTCATTTTTAAGGGAAGTGAACCCGGGTGGGGAGGACAACAATCATTCCTCACAACCATCCAATTTATACACAATTGACACATACACATTACTATCTTTTTATCTAATATTACAATGATATTATAAAGATTCTATCTGCTCCCACCACATACAATATCTAG
The DNA here is from genome assembly GCA_009831015.1 of Picea engelmannii. Lineage (NCBI taxonomy): Eukaryota > Viridiplantae > Streptophyta > Pinopsida > Pinales > Pinaceae > Picea > Picea engelmannii. Next base: position 404,457 of record ML778224.1, read on the forward strand.
TAGCCCCATACCAGCACCCCCTTCCCACGACCACACATGTGAACATATTTCCCACGATCACTTCTATGCTCTACTATGTTTCTAACTTGACTCAAAGAGTTCAAAAAAACGTGTTCCATACCAATCTTTTGTTGTAGTTATCTATGTTATGTCCAATCTTGCGAAATGCACATTCTCCACATTATTTTTGAAATGGAAACATGTCTCACATGGATGGAAAGCTTGTTTTTTGTTTTTCAACCATCTTATAGTATACTATAGATCCATAACTAGGTAACCAACCATTCATTATTTGTGATTCAAGCTCCATAACGTTTTATTAGAAAATGGAGAAGGAAAACACCATTTGAAGGTAAAAATGATTCTAAGAAGAATGAAACAAGTTACCACATATATGTATGTCTATGTCAATTTGGTATTAACCATCAACTTCATAAGCACTTAATTACACAGAGTGTAGGGATGCTCAAGAGACTCAATATTGTGACGACATCTTAACACTTACAATTTAACCATTTATTCTTATCGATGTCAGAGCCATGTTTGTTATATGGCATTTACTATTTACTCTTACATATGACATAGAATGGTGAATATTATATTGTAGGAATTTCAAAAATTTAAAACCTAATTTGATATATATATAGTGGAAGCATTCTCTTGAGGATTCTACAAGTTTCATAATTATCTTTGTGTATTCTAATTGTTTATTTTAAATAAATGTTTGACTTTTCCTCTTTACCTTATTCAAAGGGATAGAAGGCATGCCTCCACTTTTATGTTGAAATTAGAGCTCAACAAAAATAAATTTATTAACCTTATATAGTCAAGTGACCTGGTAATTTTTTTTAATGGAAGCTTACTCATGGTAGATAAAAGAGCCCATGGACAAGGAAGATCAACTCAATGGTGAACTCAACCACTGATGATATTAAAGGTGAAAGTGGTGTTCCCTCTCCAAAGCTTCTCCAACTATGTGAGAAGAAGAATATGTGACATCATCATCTTCTTCTACTCCAAATGTTACACATGATAATCATGACTCCCAACCCAACAATGTTTCAGGACTTATCTCCTCTTCTTGAATCATCATTGATGATAATATTGGAGAAGATGGCTCCTCTCCTTCAAGTGATGCCCTGGTCCTTTGGATGATAAGAGTACTTTTTGTTCGTGTAAGTTGTAAGGATGGATTGAATTCTTCGATATTGATATATGGATGGATGAATACAACATTTTGGCCAGGTTATTGGAAATAAAAATACTTATATTAAGTTTTAACCTATCTAATATCTTTAATTTCTATCAGAAATTATCAATAGAGAAATAAATAAGATCTTGAATTTTTTTATAGTTAATAAAATCTTTGACATTTTAGTAAAAGATTCCATAGATTTCAATCTCACATTCCCAATCCACTTCTTTAAATCCATGGTATCCTTGATACAGTTCAATGTTAGTTACAAATATCTGAGAACATGGATGGATGATTTCATTGAATTAAGACATGAAGTTTTGAAATTCAACTCTATCTTCACTTGACTAACAGTAATTGAGATATAGAGTTTTGAAACTCAACTTTATCTTCACTTTACTAACACTATCGACCTGTGTACTTTTCAGTGAGATTATGGTTTTTTTAAGATTTATTACTTGAGCCATGTGTATATGTTAGTAAACTTTTTTTTTTTTAATTGAAAAGTATGTTATGAATATGATTAGTCCTATGCTAATATTTATGTTTTAGGTATTCCTCATACGAAAATGTGAAGTATGTCAAATATATAGAACTTATTAATCATTAATGACATCACTTTATATAGAACATATTAATCATTAATAATATCCACTATGCATCTATGCCACTCTAATAAGAAGTGGCTTTGGATCTTAATAAGGGAAACTTTTCAATTTTAATTATGAATTCCATATCAAGCACTAATTTGTAGTTTGAAAATCATTTGAATCAAGTGTTTCTTATGTTGAGCTTGAACATTGAATATGGTTGTATTTTCCACTTTTCCACTTTAATCATTAAGTTTCATGTACGGACTTACACAAGCAATCCCTCATTTGAATCCATTGCTTATGTTGAGCTTGAGTTTGAACATTGAATGTGGTTGTATTTTCCACTATTCCACTTTAATCATTAAGTTTCATGTACGGACTTACACAAGCAAGCCGATTGAAAACAAATTAGGGTTTCCATGTAACCATTTCAATATGGAAGTATACATAATCTAACTTCGACCATTTAAACATGTGTTAAATTTGAAACTTTTATAATATAAATGTTAGAGAAGTTGTAATCTCTAAGTACACTTAATCGAACTTCAATCATTTAAACATATATTAAGTTTCAAATTTTTATAATATAAATATTTTGGAAAGCTAATAAATTTCACACATTAATAAAATATATTTTAAAAATTATTGTTATTTTAATAAATTAATTTTTACTTTTTAAAATATCATTTTTAATATTTTTTACTTGTTTTTAAATCTTAAATTTTAAAAAATAATTAAGTACTTGAGAGTTATAGTATTAAAAGTAGAGGGGCGCCAACACATGTTAGAGAAATAGGATCATGGAGCAATAAAAGAAAACAAATGTGGAAATAAAATACATAAGATACACAATACAATAAAGACACATATATATGTGGTTTACCGAGTGTGGGCTACGTCCACCCGAGAAATTGTCAGGTCCTTTCTTTTTATTATCGAACAAAATGAATGGACACAACCTATAGCACACCCATTGTAACTTTATCTTCTCTCTCTCACAATCTCCTCTTTTTGAATACAATATTCTCAATAATACAAAACCGCAATACAATTCCCTCATAAAAGAGGGTTTCCTTCTAGGGAAAAAACCTTAAAATAATATCTACCATCATATATGTGACTTAATGATGAATGGTCAAGATTGACTATGAAATTACAATATACATTTACAAGGTAAATTTTCCTTCGAGGGCACCCCCGGAGCCCACAAGGGAAGAAACCCCCCCCTACAACCCCCTGCGCGCGTGTAGGGGTGTATAGTATTCATGGCGTATAAATACGACTGAAAACAAATGCCTCTGAATCAGGAAGATAATGAGGCTCCACAACCAACAATCTCCCACTTGGAGACTGATCACAACAACTCCACAGTTGTTGTATCTTTTGGACTATGATCCTTCTTGGTCCTAGAAATTTTTTCATCTCCTCCTTCATACATGAAGGAAAACTCAAACTAAGCAAGAAATCATCTTCACTTTGGTTACTACCTTTGTTAACATGTCTGCAAGATTCTAGCTAGTATGTATTTTTTCCAACTTCAACTGTCGATTTTCCAAAACTGACTAGATAAAATGGTACCTCAGTTGTATATGTTTAGTATTATAATGGAAGGTTGATTTATTTTCAAGATGAATGGCACTCTCATTGTGAGAGTACAACTTTTTGATCTCCTTCTTTCCCAATTCCTCCATAAAACTATGTAACCAAATCATCTCTTTATTAGTCTTTGTAGTAGCAACATACTCTACTTCTATTGTTGAAAGTGAAACAATCTTTTGCATTTTTGAAATCCAACTTATTATTTTTCCACCTACAATAAAAACATACCCTGTGGTTCTCCTCCTACTATATTTATCACCTGCCATATATGAATCAACATATCCCTGTAGAAGAATGTTTGAACCTCCAAAACATAATGCATGAGTAGCAGTACCTCTCAAATACATGATAATCCACTTTACTGCCTCCCAATTTTCTTTGCCTACATTGTTCATATACTTGCTCACAACGCCCACTACATATGCAATATATGGTCTTGTGCAAACCATCGCATACATCAAGCTATCAATTGTTGATGAATAAGGGACCTTGGAAATGTATTATATCTCTTCCTATGTCTTGGGACACATTTCATGTTGGATACCCCGACCACACTAAGAGGGGGGCTGAATCAATGTAGGGATATTTTTACTCTTTTACAAAAACACCTTAGTTAGCAATCACCATCTACTCATAATTCATTACTTTAATTTATGACAATTTGTATGTTAACATATATCAACAGAAAATATCATCAATAATCCATCACCACATGGAACAAAAGATATATGTATAAGTTTATTTTATATTATGGACTACAATCCTTGGGGATTTTTCAGCAACAACTGAATAGAGAAAAAAATCCACAAGAGCACCAACTCTCGATGCAAGACTCAACCTGCAAATCTTAGCATAAATTGAGAAGAGGAATCAATCCTCAACATGTACATGACCTATTTATACTACAATCTGTGTATGTATGTGGCATGTCTTTACTGTAGCACACGTATGTACACGCCCTAGCCCACTGTCAGCCTGCGTACACCTTCAGAAACTAGGCTTTATGAAACTTCACAACTTCTTCCCTTTATAACCTTACTGCCTTAGTCACATCCACTTCAGATATGTCACTACACTCTACCTTTCACTAGCCAATATGTACCATAACCAATCCAAAACATATCTATTCCATCCAACAACATATGCATGCTCCTCAACCATACACCATCACAAATTATAGATATTTCTCAATCAAAAGAGATATGAACTACTCAACCAACCAAATACCATATTTAAACATCAATACAACCATACAAAGAATGCCTCAAGCATTCACCATACCATGAGAAAATATAAGCATGAAGACAACATATAACCATACCATATATTTTGTAGCAGATCTAAATCAATAGACCATTGTTCTTGGGACTTGCTTCAAACTTCAGGGACTTGGCACGAGCACTTACTCAAGGTTCTATGGATTTTCTTTCATATACACTCCCTATTATACTGCTAACCCACGTATGTACGCACCCTATTATATTGATATCCCGCGTACTCACGAACCTTATTACATTGATAGCCCGCGTCCATCTCAGAAACTAGGGTTTTTCAATATTTCAGAAACTTTCATTGCCAATACCTCAGACTTACATAAATTTTGATGTGTCCATGAGTACTTGCAATGAATCTTTCACCAAGAATAGATATTCAATATTCTCAAGAGATACACACACATAAGAGACCCTTTCTCTCTTATTTATACTTCTCCAAGTAGCTTCCTCATCTAACCAATTCTAACCAACTTCCTTCTTTTAGGGGCTAACCCACTTATGACCTCTTTTCCACTTCTAACCCACTTTGATACAAATAGTGAATTATCCACTTCTAGTTGCAACTAATTTATTTTTAATTGTTTTCTTGTTGCAACCACTTAACCCATGACTAGCCACTTTGACTAGTCAATTTTCTTCTAGGATCTTCTAGAATAATTTGACTTCTTTGACCTTCTAGGGGATTCTAGACAACATATGAGGGTTCTCCAACTTCACAAGTACATAACTCTCTAACTATGAGGAGTTATGTGACATTCCACATATCATTGGAAATTTCATGACAAGCACTATCCATCTAGAATTGTCTCACTTAAAAATTAATGGATATTCATTACAATATTCCACAATCAATCATTGGGTTCCTTAACCACACATCTAGGATGACTCAACCACTTCAAAATTTAGAATTCATGAAGCATCTTCTCGTGAGGGATTTCACCATAAGGGGACCACTTTGGAGTTCATCCATTTGGTACTTCCTATCAGCCATGACAAGACAACAATGACCAACCTTTACATCATCTCATCTATACATCAATCCATGATAATACATCACTATGAAACCACTTGGCATCTATTACATCAATCCTTTAACATCAATGACATATATGACAACATAGGCCATCAATCAATACATCAATGATATTATGACAAGACATAAACTCTTTGACATCAATCCTTTAACATCAATGACAACATAATGTAAAATTTCCTTGGTTAATTTGAAATGGCTGGCCAAAGGTGTACTAACTAGTTTTTCATTATGCATTCTAAACCTTTCCAACACCTTCTCTATATACTCACCCTAAGACAATGTCAATTTGTGATTTTTCATGTCTCTTGTTTTCTCATACCAAGGGTTTTCTTTGTAGTACCCAAATCCTTCATCGCAAATGAATTAGGTAATTTATTCTTGAGCACATTTATATCCTACATATTAGAACCTACAACAAGCATGTCATATACATACACTGGAAAGATAATATAGCTTCCATTTTATAGCCTTTTAAAATAAACATAGTGATCACAATGATATCTACTATAACCTTGTTCTTTCATAAACCTATCAAAATTCAAATACCACTTCCTTGGAGCTTTCTTTATGCCATACAAGATCTTTTTCAACGTGCATACCAAATTTTTCTTCCATTTTACCTCATACCCATCTGGTTGTTGCATATAAATCTCTTCATCTAAATCCCCATGGAGAAAAGTTGTTTTTACATCTAACTATTCAAATTTCAAATATTTTATTTCCACAAAACTGAAAATATTCCTAATTGAATTCATTTTAACAACAGGAGAACATTTTTCATAAAAATCTATACCTTTCTTTTGTGCAAACCCCTTTACAACAAGTCTAGCCTTCTATCATTTTTTCTCTCCATCTTCTTCCTTCAAGTTGTAAACCCATTTATTCTGCAATGATTTTTTTCTTGCAGGAAACTAAACCAAGTCCCAAGTTTAGTTATTTATCAAGGAATCCATTTCTTCTTTCATGCATTTCTCCCACTTCCTTTTAGTCTCTACATGCATTGCCTCTTCAAAACTTTCTTGTTCACCAGAATCAGTCAACAATAAATAATACAATGAAGGAGAGTATTGTTCAGAAGGTCTACGTAACTCGGTAGATCTTCTAAAAACACTTGCAGGAGTTTGAGGTACATGTTGCTCCTATTGTTGTACATTTTGATTTTTTGTTACCTTTGGAATTTGTTTTTTAGTGATCTCATCAAGCATTGTGTATTATGGTTTTTCTTCTTGTCGTTTCATTCCCTGCAACTGATCTTTATACATGACCTTCTCATTGAATATGAAATATCTACTCCTAATGATTTTGTGATTTTCATAATCTCATAAGCGATAACCAAAATCATTAACACCATATCCAATAAAGGTACACTTCTTTGATTTTTCTTCAAGCTTAGTTCTATTTTCTTTATTAATATGGACAAATGTTTCACAACCGAAAGTCTTCATAAATGAATAGTTTTCCTTTTTACCTATCCATGCCTCCTATGGTATGCCACCATCCAAATAACTTGAAGTTCCTTTGTTTATCAAGTAAATAACAGTATCTACAGCATCTTCCGAAAACTATAAGGGAAACCTGCATGCAATATCATACTCTGTGCACGCTCCATGATTGTCCTATTCATCCTTTCTGACACACCATTTTCTTGTGGTGTTCCTGGAACTGTCTTCTCTTTATGAATCTCATGGTATGAAAAATAATCATCAAATGCCTTGCTGTAGTATTCACCTCCATTGTCTGATATGAGACACTTCAACCTTTTTCTTGTCTCGTTCTCAACCAAAGATTTTCATTTCTTAAAATTATCAAAAACATCATATTTTTATCAAATGAAATAAACCCAAGTTTTTCTAGTTGCATCATCAATAAAAGTAACATAATAATGAGATCCACCAAGAGATGATACCTAAGTTGGTCCCCATACATCTGTATGCACAAGCTCTAACTTTTCATTCTTCTTTACATTTCCAACTCTAAGAAATCTAACTCTCTTATGTTTATCCATAAACATAATGCTTACATAAATTCAAATCATCTTGTTTAATATCTTGCAACAGATTTATTTTGTGAAGTATATGCATCCCCTTCTCACTCATGTTTCCAAGCCTATGATGCCACATTGTTGTATAAATTCCTATAGAAGCTAAAGAGATAGAAGAAACGGTATTACGAGTACATAAATACAATGTACCTACCTTCTATCCTTTTTCTATCACTAGTGATCCTTTGGTGACCTTCCACACCTTATTTGTAAATATAGATATACATCCTTCACTTTCCAACTACTCAGTTGAAATTATATTTTTCCTTTGATCTGGAACATGTATTAACTCTTTCAACAACCATTTATTTCCATTATTTTGATTTATTTGTACCTTTCCCATTCCAACAATTTTGCATGGTGCATTATCACTCAAATAAACCTGTCCAAAATCACCTTGAACATAATCTAGAAAATGTTTCCTATGGGGTGTGGTTTGAAATCAAGCCCTTGAATCTACTACCCAAGACACATAAATATTATCTATAGAAAGAATCAAAGAATCTTGTAACACATCACCTGTTACATTTTCTTCTTGATTTTTCCCATGTTGTCCATATCTTTGTTTCTTTTGAGATTTATAGTCTTTCTTCGGATGTCCTTTCTTCCCGCAATTCCATCACTCTATATTTATCGATGTGGATTTGGATCTTCCCTTCCTAGACTTCCCATGGTTCCCTGGACTCTTTCCTCTTTCCCTTTGTCTACCCATGTTTTCCATAGTCAAAACATTACGTAATGTCTCACCTGTGCTTTTCCTTTGCATTTCCTCGCTAAGGATAATACCAACAACATCATCAAACTTTAAGGTGTTTGAACTAGAGACAGACTTAGTTACAACCATGACCAAGCTATTCCAGATTTATGGAAATGAACATAGAATAAAAAGAGCCTTAATATCATCATCAAAGCTCACTTTCACAGAACTTAACTAACTAGTGACCGTGTTAAACTCATTTAAATGGTCAGTAACAGATATAACTTATGACATATTCATATTAAACAAACACTTCATTAAAAATAACTTGTTGGAGGCCAGGGGTTTTTCATATAGTGAAGATAATTTCTTCATCAAATCCTCCATTGTATTTTCACTAGAAATTTTAAAATCCACTGTCACTACCAGGCACAATCGTATTGTTCCCAATGTCTTTCTGTCAAGAATATCCCATTCTCCATCCTGCATACTCGTTGGATTCTTTTCTTTTCCATTCAACAGTATGTAAAGATCCTTTTGATATAGATAATCTTCCATTTTCATCTTCCACAACTTGAAGCTTTTCCATTAAATTTCTAGACCCTAAACTTGCCTTCTTCCGCCATTGCTTCCACTCAAACCAGGAACTCTCTTTCTTTCCTGCAAGTTACCTTTTTCTCTGATACAAGTTATAAAAACATGATCGCAGAGCAATAAAATAAAACAAATGCTGAAATAAAACATAGACGATGCACAATACAATAGAGACACAGATATACATGGCTCATCTAGTGTGGGCTATGTCCACCCAAGAAATTTCCAATTCCTTCCTTTTTATTATCGAATAAAATGAAGGGATACAACCTACATCATACCCGTTGTAACTTCCTCTTCTCTCTCGCATAGTCTCCTCTCTCTAAATACAATATTCACAATAATACACAGCCGCAATACAATTCTCTCGTAAAAGAGGGTTATCTTCTAGAGAAAAAAAACCTTAACATAATCTCTACTGCCAGATCTGTGACTTAATGATGAACGGTCAAGATTGACTTTGAAAGTACAATATACATTTACAAGGAAAATTTTCCTTCGAGGGCTTTGACCCCGGACCCTGCATGGGGGGAAAGCCCCCCTACAAGCCATCATGTGGAGGGGTGTACAGTGTTCATGGCGTATACGCAAGACTAAAAACAAAGTCCACAACCAACAACATAATGGGGCTAAACAATCCTTATGAGTGACCACCCATTTAGAATATAGTCCACATATCACAATTTTTAATTATCAATATTTTTAAAATAATGGATGTACCAGGTTTGAAATTAATATTAAAAGGTGATGAATTTATGATTTTTAATTATAAGTTCATGTTTTATTTTTTAATAAATATTTTGACATTTTATTTTATTTTTTTAAATAATAATGAAATATATTTATTTTGCGATATTTTAGGATAGTTGTTATGATTATAATATCCAATAATTATACACATAGTTTGAAATAATGAATGAATTTGTGTTGTTGAATTATACTATCTAACTAAGAATACATATAAAATTAATTAAGACCTATGTTTATCTTCTTTTTCATGGTGAGTGATATTAAGGTTCTACTTTTTCCCTATAATAATGAGTGATAACTTCCTCACAATTGATTAAGGTTGCAATTTTATGAAGTGATAGACTTTCTCACCATTGATTAAAGTTTTAATTCTATAAAAATTGTTAAATGTTTGAAAATGTGAGTTTTCAATGAAAAATAGTGATTGATTTACTATACATTTAGTTATAAGTAGATCAAAGTATAACTCTATGTTTTATTGAGTGGTTGATTATATAAAAATTTCTATGCACTTATAAATGGATCAAAGCCCAATTCAATATCATCAATTTGAGAATTATTGTAAGAAGTTATCAAAATAGTAAATCAACTTCAAATATGATTATTTTAATTGCAATATCTTTTCAATTCCAATAAAAATTATTCATATAAACTACGTTCAAATTACTTTAAAATTTATTTTAACATTTCCATTCTTCAAAGATAAAATTTCCATTTGTCAAGTTAAAAGATATATTGGTTTTAATATATATATATAGAAGAAACTGAAATTATTTAAAAATATCGAAAATTTCAATGACATTATTGCACCATACGTGGTATCAATAACAGTTTGTTAAATTTGACAAGTAACTCTCAAATCAAATCAAACCCAAATGATTCCAAGTGACCGTGTTCATCATGCAACCAAAATCACTAATCCCAGATAGACTCACGAGTGGTAATATAAAAAAAATAATTTAACAATAAAGTAATCACATGAAGTATATATTATAAAATATTTTTGGTTGATAGATTATGATGCTCCTCATGTTCTTGCAACAAATATTTTAACATTCTTCTCATCCAAACTACTTGACAAGCTACGCACTTGTAGTTGAGATGTACTCAGCTTCTACTGAAGAAATAGTCACTATGGGTTGCTTCCTTGATGCCCATGACATTATACCTGTTACAAAATGAAATGTGTACCTAGAGGTACTTTTCATGTCGTCTATGTTGCCTCCACAATCATTGTCAGTGTATCCAATAAGTTTGAAATCTTATGAAGTAGAATACATAATGCAAAAATCTTTTGTTCCATTGCCATATCTCATAATTCTTTTACCTTCCTTCCAATGGTATTCTTTTGGAGTTTCCATTAAACTTGAAATCAGGCTCACTCCATACATAATATTAGGCCTTGTTGTTGTCAGATACATAAGACTTCCTACCATCCTTTTAAACATTGTGGGATCGACCCTGGACCCTTCACATTCCTTACTTAACATTAATCCTGTTATGACAGGTGTTAGGGCTGCTTTGGAATTTATCATATTGAATGTTTTCAAAATTTCATGTGCATATTTAGATTGTGAAATAAATATACCATATTTGAACTAGTGAACTTCAATTCCCAGAAAATATATCATAAGCCCCAAATCAGTCATTTCAAATTCATCCTTCATGACTAACTTAAATTATTCTATGCCAAAGTCACCTATAAAAAACAAATCATCTACATATAAGCAAAAGATTAGCATGTTACCTTGTTGATTTGATTTGATGTACAATGTTAGCTCACATTCACTTCTCTAAAATCCATTTTGAGTGAGGTAGGAATCTATGCGACTGTACCAAGCTCTAGGAGCTTTCTTTAATCCATACAGTGCTTTTTTCAACCTGTAGACTTTTTTTTCTTGTCATGGAACCTCATAATTTGTGGTTGTTCGACATATACTTATTCTTTTGAATGTCCATTGAAGAATGTTGACTTTACATATGTTTGATAAACATTCCATTTTTTCTGTGCAACAATGGACAATACAGTTCTGACTGTGTCAATGTGCACAACTGGTGCAAATGTTTCATTGAAATCCATTCCAGGTTGTTGTGTAAAACCTCTTGTAACTAACATTGCCTTGTGCTTCTACACATTTCCTTTTACATATTTGTTGGTTTTATAAGTCCACTTCACACCTATCACATCCTTGTCTTCAGGTACATAAACCAATTTCCATATCTAATTATTATCTATACATTTAATTTCTTCAACCATGGTGTGTGCCCATACATCATCTTTGACAACTTCTTCAAAGGTTAATGGATCATCTATTTGTGAAAACAGAGAAAAATTTGAAAATGAATTTGTTGTGTCATCATTATAGATGTCGTGCAAACTCGTCTTTCTTGATAACAGACTTGCTAATGTTGTATTTGTATATGTAGAACTACTTAAACTACTTATTGGAATTTGTTGTGCACCTGCAGATATCACTGGAGTAGTTTGAGATGGGATTTGTGTCTTAGTTCCAGGAGTAGAAGGAGTTGTGCAATGACTTATAACTTATGTTTGAACCAATTCACATTCCATATCATCATGTGCCATAGCATCAATAATTTTGACTGTCCTTTCTATGCTTCCATCCCATGCTTCAGTCTCCACAAATTGAACATCGCAATTGATTATGAATTTTCTTGCAATAGGATCATACAACTTGTTTGATTTTGTTTCTTCAGAATACCCAACAAATAGGCATTTATGCCATTTCTTATTTAGCTTCTTTCTCATTTGATCTCGAACATGTACGTATGTGACACAACCAAAAACTTTTAAGTGCGCCACATTATGCTTCATACCTTTCAGAATTCTTGAGGAACTTTGTTCTTCACACTCTTTTTCGGACATCTATTCATAATGTATACTGCAGTTTCTACTACCTCAGCCCAACACTCATTTGAAAAATGTTTAGCTGCCAAAATATTATGCTCCATTTCCATGATGGTTCAATTCTTTCTTTCTGCGACACTATTCTGCTATGGTGTGTACTGCGTAGTGAATTGTTTGTAAATGCCATGAACTTTACAAAAATTATGAAACTCTCTTGAAACATATTCACCTCCTCTTTTATTTCTTAAAATCTTGATGTAATAACCACTATGCTACTTCATAAGTGATTTGAACTACTTAAAACAACCCAATGCGTCAGATTTATGTTTTAGAAAATGAATCCATGTTTTTCTTGAGAAATCATCAATAAATGTAAGAAAGTATGTACCGCCTCCTATAGATAGTGTTTGCATTGGTCCATGGATGTATGAATGTACAATTTACAGTGGATATTTTGCTCTGTGTGACTTGCCAACTGGAAATGACTCTCTATGTTGCTTTCCAAAGATGCATCCTTCACATATTATTTCTGTTTTTTCAAGTAATGGAAAACCTTTTACCATTTCCTTTTTATGTCGAAGCTTCAGATCTCCAAAGTTTAAATGTTTGAATATGAAATTCCATAGACAAGAATCATCATGTACTTCAGATTGGAATGTTCTATGCACTTCTGCAACATTGTCTTCTTCTTTCTTGAAACTGTGCACACTAGATTTTACTTCCTTGGAACTGTGTGCACTTACTTCTTTACTTTCTGCTGTAAATGCAGTGTGAGACTATACATTTTTTTTTATAGATGGTTTGTGTTGTATTTTTCTTCTTGGTTGTCTTCAATTTTAATAGAAACATTATGTTTCTTGTCATATGAATTCTTGCAATAAGCTCATTGTTTGGGTATTTGTCCATAATCACACAATGATTATCTTCCATATAGATTATATATCTTTTATGTAACAATTGTCATGTGCTCGTCAAATTGTGTTTTAGACCAGAAACATAATATACATTAGGAATAACCTTTTGTTCTCCTTGTTTAGTTAAAATGTTTATAATTCTTTTTCTTAAGACAATGACTTGGATATTTGTTCCAAGTGTAAATTTAGTTTGCACTGACTTATCCAAACTAGAAAAGAGTTCTAAGTTTCATATTATGTGATTATTGTAGCCTAAATATAAATATTATATGTCACATGGACTTTCTTAAGCAACATTGCATTGAACTAGTGATACTATATGCATTTTTTCAACGTGTGCCATAAACAGGGTTGGAGGTTAAGTATTTGCATTGTTTGATTGATTTTGACCTTTCTTGTTTTGATTATATTGTCTCTTTATGAACTCATATGAATAATGTCCATACTTTTTATAGTAATGGCACTGAATATTTGACTTATCAAATTTCTGATTATTTCATTGATTGGTATTTTGATTTTGACTTCTTCCACCAGTATTTCTAGGACTGCTACTGCATCCACCTCTAGAAAAACTTCTTCCTCTACCTCTAGATTTATCTCTCCTCTTTCTTCTTCCATGACTTATATATGACTGCATGAAAAATGCATTTTCTAATGACATATTTGACCTATTTAATCTGTGTTCATGATTAATGAGGGAGGCTTGCATATCATATAGACTAAACTGACTCAGGTATTTGTTCTCTTCTAAGTCACAACAAGGGTATCAAATTTAGGATAAATACTCCTAAGTAATTTCTCAACAACCTTCTTGTATTTTATGGTTTCTCCATGAGACTTAATCTGATTTATCAGGCTAACAACATGGGTGTAAAACGAATCTACTGAATATGTGTCTTTCATTGACAAAGTTTCAAAATCTCTTCTAAGAATTTGTATTTTTGAAGTCTTAACTTTGTCCACACCTTGATAATAGGTTTGTAGTATGTCTCGTGCTTCCTTGGCTTGCTTTGCTAATGCAACTCTTGGGAGTATTATTTCATGCATGGCTTTATGTATGTAAAAATTGTCTTTCCATCCTTGCTCCTTTGATCATTCAAAGCATCCTTCTGAGCTTGTGTGAGATCATTATATGTTTCCTGATATGCTAGTTCCACATAGCCATTTTTTACTATCTCCCATACATATTGACCTCGAAATAACGCCTTCATGGTCAAGGACCATAACTCATAATTTTTTCCTGTAAAAGTGGGAGGTTGCAGATTTAAAGTAGAAGCCATATTTTCACCTTACAATAGAGTTGTTGCTCTTGAAACTTACCCTCATAAACCTTGCTCTGATACCATATCTCGTATCTACAACGCATAGAAAAACTATGTGAAATGAAGTTATAAAGGTCGTGTATTCAAACTCTTAGTTGTTGAATTCTTGGGACTTACCACACAGTTACAAGACTTCACAAAAGACGGTGTGTTGTGATGATAACGCTTAAAAAAACAATTTATTGAAGTTGTGCTACTCTGAGCACATAAACTATGAACTTAAGTTTGAGCATAAACAAAGAAAATATATTTTCACAACAAAAGCTCAAAAATACATCAACAAACAGATAACTAAATATATTATGAACTTTGGCATTGCGCACGGTTACAAAATACTATACTATGACAAGATTCGGCTCCAACAACTTCTGCAAACTTACAAAGCAAAGATCTTGTGCTCTCATATTTCTTTGACTCCTTACACAGCTAATGTTGCTTCTAACTATCAACACTTCTCTCTATATATGTATCTTTGTGTCTATCTACTTCCTACAGATTCAGAAATATATAGATAAAACTAAGACTTCCTGTAGAAGTAAAACTGACGACCATAAATTTTGACTAACTATTATTTGCATAACACAGTTCGAGAAAGATAAAATATAGACTCATTAAATAAACTCTTTCTACCACTCTTCCTTGTCATGTATGATAGACTAAACGACTCTACTTTTCGTGATAGATAGATTATGCATAAGTGTGAGGCTCAGGACTTATAATTAATATTTCCAACATTCATGTGGGATGGTTATAAGATAATTTTGAAACTTGGATTGAAATTCCAAATTCTTGGGTGTTTGGCATTGTTGATCACTCTACATATATCCAATACAATGGTATTTTTACTTAGTATCACATATCAATAAAATGGTATTTTTACTTATTACCGTAGTGGAAAGTCAATTCTTAGAAAGCATTATTATGTTCATATAGAAAGATGGATTTGAAATCTTTTAAAAGGATAGTTTGTAAAATTTATAATGTATTATTGTGTATTTAGTATATGTTTTCCATAATTATGTAGGAAAAAGATTGTAATTATTGTAATATTTAAGTTTGTTTATATATATATATATATATATATATATAAATAAATAAATAAATAAGTAAATTTATTTAACTTTGAATTGTATAAAAATTAGTGGAAATTTGGAGTTGAGTTTTAATGAATATATTGTAATTAATAACTTCCATTCAAGTTATTTGAAAATATCATTATAATGAGAAAAGTGATTATAATACAAGTTATGAAAAGAGAAGGCCCATCACAAGTGAAGGGGCATCACAAGTGGTTATGAGTAAGTCTCACTAGTGATTATGAGTAAGTCTCACTGCCCAGGTTGCAAACAAAACAATGTTCTTTAAGGAGGGTTATAATACAGGTTATGAAAGAGAAGACCCATCACACATTTTCGAGGGTTATAATACAAGTTATGAAAGAGAAGACCCATAACACATTTTCAAAGATATGATCCTATTACATGAATTAGGAAACCCATAACTCAACAGTGTGAGGATGTAAGACCACACAACACCCTTAAGGAAACTAAAAACCCATAAAAATATGAAGGCCAGAAGATTACACTATAAAATATTGATAAAACTTGTAGCATAGTTATGGTAAAAGAAATTACACTTAAGGAAACTAAAAACCCATAAAAATATGAAGGCCATAAGATCACACTATAAAATATTGATAAAACTTGTAGCATAATTATGGTAAAGGAAATTGCATGGATAGAAAATCATAATTTCAAACAGATTTCATTATTGATATTCCCATGTACTCTTAATATATGGTAAAAGAAATTACACTTAAGGAAACTAAAAACCCATAAAAATATGAAGGCCATAAGATCACACTATAAAATATTGATAAAACTTGTAGCATAATTATGGTAAAGGAAATTGCATGGATAGAGAATCATAATTTCAAACAGATTTCATTATTGATATTCCCATGTACTCTTAATATAATGTGTGTGAGAGGGAGAAAGAGATTTAATTTATTATAATAAAAAAATTGTTTACGATATTGTTTATAAATTTCCAAGTATATGTATTGATTTTCATTCTTTATAAATTTCATGTTTTTTTTAGTTATCTTTGAAAAAGGTAGTGTATATAATCTCACTTCTTTCCGCAATTAAAACATATGATTGATTTATAGTCCATCTTCACAATTGTTCTTAGAGAACCATGCACACATCGGAATTGGTGGGTTCTTACAATATATATGGTTTTGGCTATGTTGATAAAATAAAGGTATATATTTTAATTGTAATATTTTTATGATTCTAATAAAAATTATTGATATAAAATTATATTTAAATTACTTTAAAAATTATTTTAGTATTTTCATTCTTCAAAGTTAAGTTATAAGTGGATCAAAGTACAACTCTATGTTTTATTGAGTGGTTGATTATATAAAAATTTATATGCACTTATAAATGAATCAAATCTCAATTCAATATCATTAATTTGAGAATTATTGTAAGAGATTATCAAAATAGTAAATCAACTTTAAATATGATTATTTTAATTGAAATATTTTTATGATTCCAATAAAAATCATTGATATTAAACTATATTTAAATTACTTGAAAAAATATTTTAACATTTATGATGCAAGAGCATCACTCCACGTCAGCAGCATGTTAGCCAGCCAACACATCCAGCACACATTTAATGAAGAAAGGGAGAGGCGCAACCCTCTCAATTTTGAAATGGGGTCTGGATCAAATGGTATGAGAGCTCATTTTTGTCTGTAGATTTTAGACAAAAGAAAAAGAGGAGACCGTTACTTTGTTCGCAGACAAAGGAGAGGCGGTGGGAGAAATTCTGGTAACATCAAGTGGAATCAGAAGTAGAGATTAATCAGTATACAACAGGTGAAAGAAGCAGGATGTTAAAGCTCTGTGGTGATTATTTCAAGGTGTGCAACAAATGATAGACAGTCAGGTGAGATGTAGGAGGACATGGAGATGCTGTCAGATGTAAAGTGATCCATACGCTTGCCAGGAGGGCAGGTGAAAAATGGAAATGGCCACTGAAGGCCATGAGCGTGGTGGAAGAGGAGACCACCAGCAAATGAATAAAGCAGAGATTGGGGAGGAACTCATTGAGATAAGAGTGAGAATGAAACAACTGACATTGAAGATGCAGCAGGAGGCAAAAGTACACTGGAGGTATGAATAGCCTATGAACAGGAAAGACAAATGGCATGTTCAAAAGTTGTTGGCCAGGAAACAACAACAAGAGTTGAGGAAGTGGTTGAGGTATGATGAAAGCCTCAGTGACACAGAGCTTGTTTTAATTTGTGAGCCAGAATTCAGAGAAACCCTCAGTGATGAGGAAGAGGGATCAATTTCAAATCTCATAAACTGCCAGGAGGGCAGGGATGAATTTTCGAATTGCCAAGTGGTCAATGAAATGAGATCATTGAGGATCTCATAAACTGTCAGGAGGATAGCCATGGAAATTCATATTTCCAGGAGGGCAATGGTATGAGATTAACAGAGGATCTCATAAACTGCCAGGTGGGTGGAGGTGAACTTTCAAGTTGCCAGGTGGGAAATGGAAAGAGGTCAATGGAAGGTCTCACGTACTATTAGGGGAGGAATGCTGAAAGTTCAAATTGCTAGGTGGGAAATGAGATGGGACCACTGGATCTCATAGACTGCCAGGTGGGCAACAAAAAATTCTCAAATTGCCAGGTGGGCAGGGGAAAGGAGATGAGACTATTTGAGAGTCTCATGAACTCAGAGGAGAGTTCAGATCGACAAGGAGTGTGGAAATGAGAGAATCAGAACAACATTTTGATGATTGGGGGAATTTGAGTATTCCTACCAAGCAGCCCAGTTGAGGCCAGAGCATGTGTTACAGATACAGCAACAGAAGAGAGACAACCAACAAAAATTGTCATGGAGGAAGAAGTGGAGCAGACACTGATGTTGGCCCAAGGAGAAAATCATGAGCGTTCAACAGAATGGCTCAAAATTTTCAGCCAGGAAGATGAAATAGAGATGCCTGCATCACTGAAGCCTACATCAGAAGAAGAAGTAGACAACACAGATTTTGTTGATCTGTGTGAAGAATTGGAAGCCTTGGAAAGAAGGGTGATGGTGCAAGTCTTGCACATACAAAAAGATAAGTTGGAAGAAGGTAGTGGAGCATACCAGCCCCAGGAGAAGCTGGAAGAAGTTGGAAGTATGCCAGCAGGAGAAATGGCAGTAGCAGAACTGTCACAAGAAGAAGCTGAGAAACAGCTCAGTGAGGAGACTGCAGAATTGGAGTCTGCAGCAGAGTGGCCACTCAGTGCCACAAAGGTAAATAAAGACCGCATGGGAGATCAGGTAGATCTGCCCACTGATAAGGGGGAAGAAGTGCAGCAAAGAAGACTGCATACAAAGAGCTAGCCACTGGAGCAGTTGGATGAGGTAATTGAAGAAATCAGAAGGCTAATGTTGAGTTCATCAATAGAGACTGCAAGCAACGAGAAGTTGAGCAGAAGGGAGCTTGCAAGAGTAGCAGGTAAGAAGAAGCAACAACAACAACAAAAACATATTTGGAGAGGAGCAGATGGACAACTCCAAGGGAAATTTTTGGATCCATGAGGATTTCAACATTGGATAAGAGGAGCTCATGATTAGGAGATCATGATTTTTCTAGCTAAGGAGTATGATGTGGGAGCATCACTCCACATCAGTAGCATGCCATCTATCCAGCACATCCAACACGCATTTAATGAAGAAAAGGAGAGGAACAACCCTCTCAATTTTGAAATTCAAAATTTCAATAAATGTTGTAAGCCTTTTAATGCCAGACCACACCTTTGTACAGGTAGTGGTTGAGATTTCCTTTAATGGTTATTTGCAGCTAAGTCTAGACCAGTCAGGAATGGACATCCATTTATGTAATGTAGCCATAGGAGCCGCTCTGTGATAGCGATAGCTCAGAGATGGTGAGATGGAGGATAAGCTCATAGAATCCCTCATTTTGTAATTAAGAAATGGGAGTAGAGAGTTAGGGGGAGAGTTCTCAGGTAGAGAGTGTTATCACTCCAAGAAACCCTTTGTGATTGCAAACCAAAGGTGCTTGGTAACTTAAGAAATGAATGTTTTTTTATTTTGTAAATGTGGATCAATGGGATAACTCAATTCAGCTTATGGCATTCAGACATCAAAATGGTAATCAAATAAATAGTGCTCTCCAAGATTGATTAATCAGCAAAATAACTTTCAGTGGATGAAGAAAAGATTGTTCATAAACCAGTACAAAGTAGGGTCTAATAAACAACTAAGAAATTAATTATCATGTCATGAGCCAAACAATGGGATAACATCCATTCAAGGCTTGACAACAAGATAACAGTACAGAAGAAATATGGAAAACTGACACCAAAATGGAAAGGAACCTGTGATTTAGTATTAACAATGAAATGTCTAAGTACAAAAAAGAGTATTACTATATCCAGAATCGAACCCTTTAGTGCTCACAATGTATTTGSCTTTATAGCCTTTTACAATCAGTTTCAGATCCTAAAACAATGGATCTGATATTCTAAAAATAGAAAGTCAAAACTGATTTACAAAAGGTAAGGAAAGATCGTCAAGATGAGGTCAACCTCTATCTTTTGGTCTTCAAACATTGGTTGAAAGTTGATGAAGTGTAGCCTAGCCTTCCAAGGCTCTTTGATCTGTTCCTTTGAAAGTGGAATTCGAATTTGATGATGTGTGCCAAAAATCCCTATCATTTTGCCCTTGAAAATCACCAAATCTAGTCAAAAAATTCCCTTTTGACTTTCATCTCCAAGAATGGTCTTCAGATTTTGATTTGATAATTCATAACAAGCTTATGAAGAAGGTTTCAAATCATTCAAACCCAAAAAATCCTGATCTGGGCGAAAAATTGGCTATTCTAGCCATGACAGGCTTTCCACAGCAAACTTACCCGAAAATCTGCTCCTGCGCTATTGAAAGTCGCAGCTTTCCACAGCTAACTAGTCATAATTCTGCCTTCTGCGCTGGTGAAAGTGCAGAGTTTTTCAAAATCAAATTTCTCGGTCATGGAGAGTCCATTTTGCATGTTTAAATAGTCGATCGACATATACAAATCCTAAAATTTCCAATGGTGCTTTCATATATGCATTTGGATCTCGAGAAGCTAGTCAAATTTTCCCTACAAGATTAGGCATCTTTCCTTCAAAAATGCTGGTGCGTTTTTTTGTGCTAACATCTAGCTCCAACTGGGATGGATACCTCCCTGTGAGGTGTCAAAGAACCTAGCAGACCTTGTGCCTTTAGTATTGGGCCATGGAGTCATTCATCCTTTTCGGTGGTTAATGAGCACACACACGGGCTCGCCTAAACCACCGAAAATAGAAACTTACCCAAAAATCGAAACTGGATGAATCTCGATTACATGCAAGAGAAAAAGACCTCTGCTTTGTTCTGCATTTAATTTTCTTGGTGACTGACTGATTTATCCTATTCTATTTCCCTAACATGTGAAGCTACTCAGGCTTCACTTCTCATGTTTCTCATTTTATGGTCAATGTGTGCAACCCAGTCTTGTACTCTATTGCAGCAGTTTCCCATAAAATCCTTCAACTTAGAATAGTAGACATCCTTTAAGTGTAAATCTTCTTCCTGGGAAAGACCTGCAAGAAAAGTTACATATACAAAAGGAGGATAAAATGAATGGTAACAGATATTTGTAAAGCCATAGATCCAGTAGCCAATGCCAGCCCCAGATGCCAGTAAGCCACAGCCAAATGCAGATATGGTATTCATCAAAACAGTGCACAGATGTAGTTGTCTATATATATTCAACCCTGCCAAAGTTGATGCACCTTTTGCAGCTTCGTCAATTCAGATATGTTATTAGCAAGAAATGGAGGAGCTTCGGGAAAAAAGTCAATGCTTGCCAAGTGTTGAACCCATTTAAATGGCCTTTGTGCTCTTTTCTCATCATATACAAAGTTGAGACCTGAAGGCAGTTTAGCTATCTAATGAGGAAGCTCAATCCCAATGTTATCTGGAAACAAGTTTATAAGAAAATTGTTCTCACTGCCTCCTTGCATACCATCAACCCGAACACAACAAAAATTTCATATGTACAGTTATTCTCAGATTCAAAAATTATCGATCCAGTCGGAGACCTTTTCTCTCCCCTGACTCTTCAAAGACATTGAGTATAGTTCAGAATCTATATGGAAAATAAGGGCATGATGACATGATATATTAATATGTCTAACACGTCATACAGGGGCAACAGTTATATACAATATAAATGTTATCAGATGTTTTCTGCACAGGAACTAACCATTAGGTTTGTGGTCTAAACCTTTTCACAGGAACATCATCAGCATTAGGTTTGTGATCTCAAACTCTTGCCACTCACGTTAGAAGAAAATTCCCTTCCTTCTTATGATACTAATGTTTCCACTCTACAAAATCTAACATATCAATCATCAATGTAGAAATGGTCTGGCTGTAACAATATGAAGATTGAAGAATCAATGGCTCCAGAAAACTATTTCTAAGCTTGATAAGCTCATCCTTATAGTAACATACCTATTTGTTCCATGTTTTGCCCAATGTTTTTTTCAAATCGATTGGCTTAGTCACATCAATGCTCTGTAATGAAATCCTTACCAATAGCTTCTGGAATGCACCTGCACTCATTTTTCGACCTAGAAACCGATAGCCTTTCTTATTAGGATTCATAGGTAATGGATACATTGACATCATTGTAGTACAGCAAGCTGACTGCCAACCTCCATTTCCCATCTGTAACATGGTTGATTTGCCCCAGTACATGAACAAATACATCATTTTCAGAACCCAAAAGCTTAAGAAGGGATTCAACAGGGCCAATCTCATTCACTCTGTTAATGTAATATTGGTTTCTGCATGTGATTCATTATGCGTTGCTTTGTTATTGATAGGCAAAGAATCAGCAGCATATGAATCAGTATTTAAAGTCTTTGACGTAGCATTACTAATTAACATTTTTTTGTCACTTCGATAAATGCCTCTGTATTTGATGCTTGTTGCAGAAGATAATCTACTAGATTGGGCTCTCGGTGACCATCTGTCATAGTGTCTACCCAAAATACTACTATGATTCAACATTGCTTTTCGAGGAAACACAATAGGTCCTTAAAAAAGAGCAATCACGACGGAGAAGAAGCACATAAAATATGTAGCAAATACTAGAGGCTTGGTCAAGATTGCAGGTCTCCTGTAAACCGAACTCTGTATATGCAAGTAAAAGGCAATTTGAACTACGACTGCCCTCACACATAAGATGCGGCTTGCAGCAGCCAAAGCAGATCGTTTCCATCTTAAGAATGGCAGATCAATTGAGTATGCAGTTTCAAGTACAAAACTTGTGAAGAGAGCTCAAAGCAAAGGTGTTGATCCAAATATCAACCCCATACCAAGACTCATGAAAGCAAAGGCTATCAAAATCACCACAACAGCTCCGATAGAAAATTCACCAGAAGCAAGTGGAAGATCTGTCTTGTTGACCTGTTAACGGAATTTGAGGCGAAAATCGCTCGATCTTTGATTACATCAGCAAATTTTGAGCCTTTGATGATTAAAACGCACACCTATGATGAGTTAGCTCTGCAAACTGGAGTTTCGACCATCTGTTTGGTGCTTTGAGAAAAACTGGAACTGAGATTGCATGGATGAGAGATTTACGGTGCCAATTTGCATTGATAACCACCAAAGAAATTAATGCACAATTGACTGGAGTTTGAGACACCTCCACATAGAGTTAGGCTCGACGTGATACACCCAAATCTCGGCAAACAACTGAATGCCAAAATCTACTCCTCCTTGTGTTCAACGTGGTATACATCTTCCTGAATAGATTGACTAGCCACCTGATTAGCAGATGAGGAAGGATTTTGGATGGCACACGTCCCTTCGTGAGTAGGTGTCAATGTAGGGGCATTCTCTTTTGTGGAATGCGAAGCATTGTCAAACCCCAATCCAATATCTAACTTTGTACCACACTAAACACATATTGACTGTGATGATGTTGCTCGCATATTGTGCTGGTACTGCTCTCTTTTGCATGGGCAATCTTCATTAGCAACATAGCTCCATCGATTTAAAATATGTAAACAGCCTGCCCCCGAAAGTAAACCAGCACGCATACCATTTGGCACGTATATGCTTCTCAATCTTGCAAGTGAAGGTGAGATGATTCCAACACAGGCATTGAAGAGACAAAATAGAGCCACCAGCACCCCAATCTCTTGATAATCATAAGCTGGGACTGCTAAAGAGAAACTTGCAGTCGTCAGATATGCCTCTGGCCTCATAAAATGTGGTCCACAAAGTAGCCATGATACTGCTAAACTACCGAGCATGTAGAACCCATCAAGCAAGGATAGATCATACTAATGTTAACCTCTCGTCCATCAGCCACAATAGTTGGAGTCCAAAGAAACCAACAGATTGAAACAGCAAAATCAAAGCACACTTGGGCCCATGCCAATAGCAGTATCCTTTTGTCAGCCATCAAATGTGCGAAAAGTAGAACTGTGCTTGGAATCTTGACTTTCAAAGTTGCCATATTTTCTTCCCATCCTTTCGTAATCAAGATAGCACATATAACTGCAACAATAGCAGCTTCCACCAATGGAAGAGTCATTCCATGATGGGTCTTCCAGTTTACAAAATCATTTGCAAGTGCTAAACTTCCCAGAAATGATGTTGCCCCTCCAAAGCTCATTTTCCAAAAGGTATCACTCAACCATTCTTGTCGGAAACAGTTTAGACTTTCAGGCTTCTTTCAACTTTCCACCATTTCATTCTGAGGCCATATTTTTCCTGCTGAGGTAAGCATGAACATCATGTGCAAAACCAGGCTTATAAGAGAATAACAAACCACGTAAATGCTTCCCTTCAATATTTGATTTAATGGTGTATCCATAGTGGAAAACATCAATTATCTTGGCTTCAAATATCTTGTCTTCAACAGGCTTGAAATTGTACAAAGAACATTGATCAGTGGAGGTATGTCCAGGTGGTACTGTTGGCAAAGCTGGTGTATGCTACCGAAGCCACAACAACAACACCAATTGAAGCCCCTTGAGAATCCAGTACCCCTTGAGGGGATCTGTTGTCCATTGTAGGATGGATCAGAACCCTTAACTGGAGATTGATTTACATTTGTTGCTGCATTAGTTACCACATGAGGAGGTGAGTCAATAATATGCAGATTGTTCATTGGGGAAGCCGGATTGGATCTCCTTCATGCTTCTCCATTTTCTTTAAAAGCATAATCTGCATGTCCTCTTCTGAGATGAAGATTTGATTTATACTCATGCATGTAGTATTTGTCACAACCCTCATTAGGACAGGTGAAAGGGCGGACAAAGCCATATACTAGAGAAGAAACTTCCTTTTAGTTTGAGGGGGCAGCTTCACTGCATTTGCCAAATTATTCTCATGCATCCCTACAACTTATTCAAACTGTAATAAAATGTTGGACACAAGTTTCTGCTGCAAACTACTAGACTAAAAAAGATCTCATGCTCGATGACGAGCTTATTTTCTATCTACTCCTACTCTAACCAGTAAAGGCAGATTGATCAAGTAAAACTGAATTTCCAATGAAGCCAAGTAAGAAACTGACTTACTGATATCTTGTTTGATCTTGACTTGAAAAATATTAGAAACCATAACATACAGAAATGGATTTTGACAGGGTAGCAGAACCAATCTTCCTTCGAAGACAGATTGACATATGTTCTACTCAAAGATTCGCAACATTCATCAAAAGGATCAGCGAGGCTGTAAAGAAAAACCTTTTCTTGTTGTTGGAGCTGAAAATCAAAAGATCTCTAGATATTATCTTTCCCATGAAGACTGGCACTTTCAACTATCCGTAAATCTGAAAATGGTTGTAGAATGATTTATGTACTAATCATGGATTGTTTGATATCTGCTGCAGATTCTAGATCAAGAATGATAAGTATCGATGGTGGAGGAAAGAACAACTGCTTTTGAATTTCTTGGGATACTGAATTTATATCAGCAACTTCTTTATCTAAATCCCTGGCATCCTTAATCCCATAGTCAAAACTATAAGAGACATTTGAATCAATGACAAATGTGTCTTCAATATGACTATCACCAACGTCTTCACAATTGGAAGGAATACTAACTGAATGCTGGATGTGAAATGCAGATTCTTTACAACAATTATCAAAAATAAGATCAGCTGAGTAAATCTTCTCATAATATGAATTGAAATCCACATGAAAATCCTTCAGAGAATGGATACTAACAGCAGGAAGGGATTGACACCATTCACGAGCATTTTCTTCTAAAGAAAATTTGAACAACTTGATTAAAACATCCTCATGAACAAAGCCATGTTCAAGCATGCACTTATGAAAATTGAATAAGTGTTCACCGGGATGATCATTCTTGCTTCCTCTGAATCTAGGAAGATAATCATCCCATTCAATTATAGTCGGCACTGGATGTGAAAAACCGGCTATATCTGAAAAATCACAGAAAGCATACCTCTTAGCTAAGATCTTTTCCATTTCATACCAGTGAGGTCGACAACGGATTTCAGAACAGTGGAGTCACCACCGAATTCGTCCTTCATGGAGTCGCCAGATAGATGATGTACAACCTGATAATGTCTACTCCTTGTCTATCATCCAGAACTAGATCCGCTTTGTCGTTCTCCCAAGAAGTTAAGCTTCTGAACTTGTCTCCCCGGCAGCGACGCCATTTTGTTATCACTCCAAGAAACCCTTTGTGGTTGCAGACCAAAGGTGCTTGGTAACTTAAGAAATGAATGTTTTTATATTTTGTAAATGTGGATCAATGGGATAACTCAATTCAACTTATGGCATTTAGACATCAAAATGGTAATCAAATAAACAGTGCTCTCCAAGATTGATTAATCAGCAAAATTAACTTTCAGTGGATGAAGAAAAGATTGTTCATAAACCAGTACAAAGTAGGGTCTAATAAACAACTA
>ML778224.1:431417-501091 GCA_009831015.1 Picea engelmannii
CAGAATCGAACCCTTTAGTGCTCCCAATGTATTTGGCTTTATAGCCTTTTACAATCAGTTTCAGATCCTAAAACAATGGATCTGATATTTTAAAAATAGAAAGTCAAAACTGATTTACAAAAGGTAAGGAGAGATCCTCAAGATGAGGTCAACCTTTATGTTTTGGTCTTCAAACATTGGTTGAAAGTTGATGAAGTGTATCCTAGCCTTCCAAGGCTCTTTGATCTGTTCCTTTGAAAGTGGAATTCGAATTTGATGATGTGTGCCAAACATCACTATCATTTTGCCCTTGAAAATCACCAAATCTAGTCAAAAAAATCCCTTTTGACTTTCATCTCCAAGAATGGTCTTCAGATTTTGATTTGATAATTCATAACCAGCTTATGAAGAAGGTTTCAAATCATTCAAACCCAAAAAATCCTGATCTGGGCGAAAATTTGGCTATTCTAGCCATGACAGGCTTTCCATAGCAAACTTACCCAAAAATCTGCTCCTGCGCTGTTGAAAGTCGCAACTTTCCACAACTAACTAGTCATAATTCTGCCTTCTGCGCTGGTGAAAGTGCAGATGTTTTCAAAATAAAATTTCTCGGTCATGGAGAGTTTGTTTTGCATGTTTAAATAGTCGATCGACATTTACAAATCCTGAACTTTCCAATGGTGCTTTCAGATCTGCATTTGGAGCTCAAGAAGCTAGTCAAATTTTCCCTACAAGATTAGGCATATTTCCTTCAAAAATGCCGGTGCGTTTTTGTGTGCTAACAGAGAGGTCTCGAGAGAGAGCTGAGACTTGTTACAGTCTAGCCTTTGTAAACATTTGGATAAAAATTTGGAAATTAATATAAAGAGCAGTTTTTTCGGCCCATGAATTGTCTGTGTATGTTTATGCATTTAAATGTAACTTGTATGCTGTAGATACAGGTTATAGATAGATTTTACTATCTGTTTGTGAGTTTGTCGGTTTCTATGTGGGTTCTTTAGGCCATGCAAGGAGTGCACAATAGAACATTGGAAGTTTTGTATCCATCGCGAGGAGTGCACATCTGAGCTCTGCGTATTTAGAAAGAACGTGCAAGGAGTGCACGCCAGAAAGATTCACAGAGTCAAGGAGGAGTCTCAAGGTTGTTGAACACCTTGGACGACGAGGAACTGTGCAAAGGAAGGCACAGAAAAGAAACAGAACTACTGAAGGTTCTGTAAAACTCTGCCAGGAGTGCATTGAGAAAGTGCAAAGAGTGCACTAGAGAAATCCATTTCAAGTTCCAAGGAAAGGGAAGTGTCAAGGATAGGGCACTTACAGAGTTACTAAACACTCTATGAAGAAAGGCTCTGCAAGGTGTGCATCAAGCAGAAGAATGCCAGGAGGGAGTGAAGCATTTCTTTGCAAGAAATACTTCAAATTGAGTTATCTGAAAACTCAGCAGCACAAGGAGTGTGCGAATAAGAACTTGTCTAAAGTTCTTAAGCTCAGAAGGAATAGTGCAAGGAGTGCACTCAAAGTGAACTTGTCTCAATTTCAGAAGCTCGGAAGGAACAATGCCTTTGCGCACAGGGCAGTAGCCGAGAGGAGCAGAAGATTGAGAAACCTTTCAATGTTCCTGAGTTGACCAAGCTCAAGACGGATAGCACAATTGTGTGCAGGGATCCTGCAAGGAGTGTTGAGGTCGAGAAACCTTTGAGGTTTCAGAGAGGACTAAGCTCAGGAGGAAAAGTGCCTTTGCGCACAGAGCCATAGCTGCAAGGAATCGCAGAAGTCGAGACACCCTTTGGCAGATAAGAGTTGAAAAGATTAGGAGGGACATCATCTTTAGAACGCAGGCGGGAGTCGAGGATACAGGCTTCATAGCAGAAGCAAAGGATGAGACCTTTGAATCATTTGATGTCTTCCAAGTTCGGGAAGAAGCGCAAGCTCAGGAGGGAGCACAGCTATCGTGATATCAGCTGGAGAGAACAAGATTTGGACCATTGAATCTACGTCCAAGTAAGCAAGAGGAGAGTGCATAGGAGAAAGTGATCTGGGTCATCAGATCTAGGTGCATGGACCGATAGCCATCAGATCCAGGAGAAGGTGCACGAGGTTTAACCCTTGTATGTGAAAAGGGGAACGAAAGGCCTTTTTCGGCATTTCGGCTACCGGGAGATACAAAGGGCAAGAGTTGGGACTCTTGACCCACGAAATCCCGAAAGGATCGTGACCATCCAATAGGAGGACACGTGATGAGTGGTCGAGGTTTCGAAGAAATTCCCAAAAGGAGGATTTTGGCATTTCAGCTATCGAGAATGCGAAGGGTAAGAGTTCAGAACTCTTGACTCGTGAAATCCGAAAAGACACAAGCCGTCGGATCAAGAGAGGCTATGAGTCGTTGATCCCAGTTTGGAGCAGAAGACCGGTGTTTTGGGGATCGATACTTCGATATTTCAGATACCGAGAGCTCGAAGGGGCAGGGAGTTGTTGCAGTCAGGATCAGGAAGTCCCAAAACGTGAAAACCCGAAAACAGATGGAGGAGTAGCGTGGTCACGGAACAGGGTCACACATTTTGGCATTTCGAGATTCAACTTTTCGGCCATCTCGAGGACAAGAAACCAGGTACTTCGACGTTGGAAACCCTGAAGTCCCGAAAGCAATGTATTGTTGGAGTGGGACTATGGTCATACATTTTGGCATTTCAGGGTTCGGCTTTCCGGAAGTTCCGAGGACAAGGAGTTTGGGTGCTTGGTGTTAGAAACACTGAAGTCGCGAAACGCGACGTGCCTTGGGAGTGGGGTTGCAGTCACACATTGAGCCATTTCGGAATTCAGCACTTTGGCAATCCCGAGGACAAGGAGTTAGAACGCTTGGCGTCGGAAGTCCCAAAGTCGCGAAATGCGACGTGCCTTTGGAATAGGGATGTGGTCACGGGGAAGGTGGTCACATGGACCGAGGTTTGGCCAGGGGCTAACCGTCGGTGAAGCCATTTCGACATTTCGGGTTTCGGGGATTGAAGAGTCAAGTGACTTGTGACCTCAAGATTCCCAAAGTCGCGAAACCCGAAATCCCTTTTCGGAAAAGGTCGTGGTCATATCTAGTGGCCGTGTACAGGTGAAGACTCATGCCGAGTGCATTTCTTGTGTCGGTGGAGTTTTCGTGAAGGACCTGTGGATTTGTTCAAAGGGTTCCAACATGAGCCCGAAGAGCCATTTCGATCGACAAATTGGAACGATCCAGAAACCGGGACGTCAGTGGACCCTGCTGAGGTAGGGGGTCTGCATCAATTTTCATTCTTCAAAGTTAAGTTATAAGTGGATCAAAGTACAACTCTATGTTTTATTGAATGGTTGATTATATAACAATTTATATGTACTTATAAATGGATCAAAGCTCAATTCAATATCATTAATTGGAGAATTATTGTAAAATACTATGAAAATAGTAAATCAACTTCAAATATGATTATTTTAATTGCAATATTTTTATGATTCCAATAAAAATTATTGATATAAAACTACATTTAAATTGCTTTAAAAATTGATATCATTACTTTAAAAATTATTGTAAAAGATTATGAAAATAATAAATCAACTTCAAATATGATTATTTTGATTGCAATATTTTTATGATTCCAATAAAAATTATTGATATAAAACTACATTTAAACTACTTTACAAATTATTTTAAAGTTAAAATTTATATTTGTCAAACTTAAAAATATACTAGTTTTAATATATATATATATTGAAGACACTGAAATCATTATTTAAAGATGATCAAAAATTTCAATGACATTACTGCACCTTACGTCGTATCAATAACAGTTTGTTAAATTTGACAAGTAACTCTCGAATCAAATCAAATCACGAAACCCCAAATGATTCCAAGTGAACGTGTTTCTCACTCAGCCAAAAACATCTGTACAACCACAATCCCAGATAGACGCACGAGCTTATATATATATATATATCATGAAATGATTCCAAGTGAACGTGTTCATCACGCAGCCAAAATCATCTGTGCAGCCACAAATCCCAGATAGACTCACGAGCCGTAATATAAAAAAATAATTTAACAAAAAGTAATCACATGAAGTATATATTATAAAATATTTTTGGTCGATAGATTATGATGCTCCTGAAAGTAAGATTGTTTATCTATTTGAAATTCTAAAGGAAGTTTGATGGTGAAGATATATTTAGAATTATTAAATGTATTAAAAACGTGGTTTGAATTTGAATCTTTATACGAATTTATTTATGTTTAAAAAATAAATTTAAAAATATTAAAAATATGGTTTTATTATATATTAATAATAATAATAATTTATTTTTAAGATCACTGCCAAGCCACATCAAATTGGTGTATGAGACCCTCTTGTTTGTGGGACAAGGGATCCCTTTCCGCCAAAGTCTACTAAGGTATACATACCCTACCCTTGTGGTTTTGAACTTGTGACCTCTTAAGAGGAAACACATGTTCTTAATCTATTATTATGGATTGAATTTGGACCATGATACAACTTTAGTTATGTTTTCTACTAAATCATTATCAGATTTGTTGAAAAATAAGGTTCTTAAAATTTGTCTAAAAAAAAGGAAGGTTCTTTTCCTATGGGATTCAATTACTAAAGTAACCAATAAAAATCTTAGTTCCAAGAAACATCAGAACAATAGAGGGTGTAAGGAAACGAACACACATACACTACGCAATCAACAAGTCCTGAGAATGACTTGTTGATTGCGTAGTGTAAGGACTTGTTGTCAACTTTCTCAGAACTTCTACTTTCTCAGGAGAATGATATATCAGTCTTGTAAGATGGTATGGGAGGAGAAAAGCAATGAGAATTGCTGGAGTAGAAGTCCTAAGAAAGTAGACAACTATAACAATGACGATGATGAAGGTGGGGATATGGAGAGGAATATCATGATCCCACCTCATGAGGTCATTTCCAGCCGGATTTCTCGGAGCAAAATTACATTGTAGGTTGGACAATTACTTGTTTTATTGAATGAAATTCAATTTATTTCTAACCGGTGTTCATTCTCGGTGTTCATTTTCGGATCTACAACGCGAAGACAAACTCTGCTTAGTGCAGTTATAAAGGCCGACTTACAGAGCAGTTACAAGACTGCACAAAAGACTGTGATGATAACACTTGACAAAATAATTTCTTGAAGTTGTGTTACTCTCATTACATAAACTATGAACTTAAGTTAGTATATAAACAAAGAAGATATTTTCACAATAGAAACTTAGAAATACATCAATATATAGATAACTAAATATATTATGAACTTTGGCCCTACGCTTGATTACATAATACAATACTGTGACTAGCTTGGCTCCAACAACTTATGTAAACTTATATGCATAATACAATATTGAGACTAGCTTGGCTCCAACAACTTCTGTAAACTTGTATACATAATACAATATTGTGACTAGCTTGGCTCCAACAACTTCTTATAAAACACAGAGCTTGTGCTCTCAAACTTTTTGACTCCTTACACAATTGTTGTTGATTCTAACTATCAACTCTTCTTTCCGCGTCTCTTATCTCTGTGTCTATAGACTTCCTACATACTCGGACATATATAGATAAAACTAAGACTTCTTGTAGATAAACTAAGACTTCCTGTAGAAGTAAAACCAACCACAATAAATTTTGACTGACTATTATCCGCATAACACAGTTCGGGAACGATAAAAGATCAACTCATTAAATAAATTGTTGATAACTCTTCATTGCCGTGTCTCACAGACTAAATGACTATGGTGACAGACAAAGTGTGTGTAAGCATGAAGCTCACTACTTATAATTAATATTTCCAAAACTCCCCCTTAATTATAAGTAGGTGAAGTTCACTACTTATAATTAATATTTCCAACACTCCCCCTTAATAATAAGTAGGTGAGTTTACAAAATACAAAATTTACATCAAAATTTGAATTGATATATACTATATATGTATTTATATCAATTCAATTTTTGATGTAAATTACATCAAAAATTTATTTCAAAATTTGACAAGATGATCCATTAACCTTTAAAGAAGTTGTCAAATATGATGTATGTTTGGTTTTCTTGTAAAACACATGATTCTTTGATAACATGATGGCAGAGTTGTTGTCACAAATTATTGTAGCACAAATATTTTAACATTCTTCTCATCCAAACTGCTTGACAAGCTACGCTTGTAGCTATGATGTACTCAGCTTCTGTTGGAGAAATAATAACTATGGGTTGCTTCCTTGATGACCATGACACTATACTTCTTACAAAATGAAATGTGTACCTAGAGGTACTTTTCATTTCATCTATGTTGCCTCCACAATCATTGTCAGTGTATCCAATAAGTTTGAAATCTTATGAAGTAAAATACATAATGCCAAAATATTTTGTTTTATTGACATATCTCAGAATTATTTCATCTCCCTTCCAATGTGATTCTTTTGGAGTTTCCATGAACGTTGAAATCAGGCTCACTCTATACATAATATCAGGCTTTGTTGTTTTTAGATACATAAGACTTCCTACCATCCTTTTAAATAGTGAGGGATCCACCTCAGACCCTTCATCTTCCTTAACTTCCAACATGTTATGACAGGTGTTGGGGCTTCTTTGAAATTTTTCATATTGAATCTTTTCAAAATTTCATGTGCATATTTAGATTGTGAAATAAATATACCAGCTTTGGACTAGTGAAATTCAATTCCCAAAAAATATATCATAAGCCCCAAATCAATCATTTCAAATTCATCCTTCATGACTGACTTAAATTCTTCTATGCCAAAGTCACTTGTAAAAATCAAATCATATAGATATAAGTAAACAATTAACATGTTACCTTGTTGATTTGATTTGATATATATATTTCAGAGAAGGAATGTGAGCCAACACTATACATCAAATGGATTTCAGAGAAGGAATGTGAGCCAACACTATACATCAAATCAAATCAATAAGGTAACATGTTAATTGTTTACTTATATGTATATGATTTGATTTTTACAAGTGACTTTGGCATAGAATAATTTAAGTCAGTAATGAAGGATGAATTTGAAATGACTTATTTGGGGCTTATGATATATTTTCTGGGAATTGAATTTCACTAGTCCAAAGCTGGTATATTTATTTCACAATCTAAACTTGCACATAAAATTTTGAAAATATTTAATATGATTAATTTCAAAGTAGCCCCAACACTTGTCATAACATGTTTGAAGTTAAGTAAGGAATATGAAGGGTCCAAGGTGGATCCTTCACTATTTAAAAGATGGTAGGAAGTCTTATGTATCTAACAACAACAAAGTGTGATATTATGTATGGAGTGAGCCTGATTTCAAGGTTCATGGAAACTCCAAAAGAATCCCATTGGAAGGCAGGTAAAAGAGTTCTGAGATATGTCAATAGAACAAAAGATTTTGGCATTATGTATTCTACTTCATAAGATTTCAAAATTGTTGGATACACTGACAGTGATTGTGGAGGAAACATAGATGACATGAAAAATACCTCTAGGTACACATTTCATTTTGTAATAGGTATAGTGTCATGGGCATCAAGAAAGCAATCCATAGTGATTCTTTCTTCAGTAGAAGCTGAGTACGTCGCAGCTACAAGCGCAGCTTGTCAAGTAGTTTGGATGAGAAGGATGTTAAAAGATTTGTTGCAGGAGTAGGAGGAACCAGCTACAATATTTTTTGACAACAACTATGCCATCGTGTTATCAATGAATCATGTGTTTTACAAGAAAACCAAACATACATCATCTTTGACAACTTCTTCAAAAGTTAATGGATCGTTTATTTGTGAAAACAAAGCAAAAAATGAAAATGAATTTGTTGTGTCATCATTTTAGATTTTGTGCAAACTCCTTGTCTTTCTTGATAATAGACTTGCTAATGTTGTATCTGAAGATGTAGAACTACTTAAACTGCTTGTTGGAATTTGTTGTGCACCTACATATCTCACTGGAGTAGCTTGAGATGGGATTTGTGTTGTAGTTCCAAGAGTAGAAGGAACTGTGCGATAACTTATAACTTGTGTTTGAACCACTTCATATTCCATATCATCATGTGCCATAACATCAATAATTATGATTTTCCTTTATATTCTTCCATCCCATGCTTCATTCTCCACAAATTGAACATCGCGATTGATTATGACTTTTCTTGCAATAGGATCATACAACTTGTATGCTTTTGTTTCTTCAGAATACCCAACAAATATACATTTATGTCCTTTTTTATCTAGCTTCTTTCTCATCTCATCTAGAACATGTACATTTGCGACACAACAAAAAAAAAATAAGTGCGCCACATTATGCTTCATACCTGTCCAGGCTTCTTGAGGAACTTTGTTCTTCACACTCTTTGTTGGACATCTACTTATAATGTATACTGCAGTTGCTACAAACTCAACCCAATACTCATTTGAAAAATGTGTATCTTCCAACATATTACATTCCATTTCCATGATGGTTCAATTATTTATTTATGCGACACCATTCTGCTATGGTGTATACCGCACAATGAATTGTTTGTAAATTCCATGAACTTTACAAAATTTCTGAAACTCTCTTGAAACACATTCACCTACTCTTTTAGTTCTTAAAATCTTAATGTAATAACTGTTGGAAACACTCCAACCAATTTTCCCATGCGGTCACATGCATGTGCGCATGCACCTGCATGTGCATGCAATCTACTTATGATTTGTTTGTGTAACTATGTTATCTGTTCATGATCAGTCTGTGTAATTGAGTGATATATGTTATATATATGAACATACCCATGCAGGTAGAGAAATATGTGAGTTCAATGTACAATGCGAGTGAAAGCGAGTGCATTGTGTGAGGAGAGGATGGTTGCATTCTTAGGTTGTCTAATGTAATTCTCCCTTGAATAGAAGAAGACCGATAATCATTGGCCGTGGTTTTTTCCCAATTTGGGTTTCCACATAAATCAATATGTCAATTGTGTGTTTGTTGTTCTTGCTTTCATGCATGTTTAATCTAGCTTGTTTATGCTTTGGTTTTATGCTATGTTTTTCTTCCATTGCACAACAAGTGGTATCAGAGCCAAGGCAAATTGAGTAGGTGTTGCAGGTGAGCCAAGGAGAATTGCATGCAGGTCTCCGGAGAGCGAAAGAAGGCGTGATTGAGTGTTAGAAATGTGATTGAGTGTCTTAGGTCATCGACACTCCCTATGCAGTGTTAGAGGCATGTCGACACTCTCACACTTAAGAAACATTGATTTTTGAAAAATCGGCACATGCGATTTACGCACCACACAGGGCTAGCAAATCGGCGCTCCCTCATCCACACTAAGGGAGCGTTGATCTCAGAATCAGCGCTATGACATCCACACTACATCAACATTGATTTAAAAAGTAGTGCTCCCTTTCCACCCATAGGAGAGCGTTGATCTTTATGAAAAACATTTGCATGGTACGAATGGTATGTATGGTATGAACCTTTTTTTTAAAAGGGTGAATATTGTATACATAAAAAGGTGGAGGATCGAATTTTTCATATGACATGTAACATGGTTGTGAGGTGAATGTTTAAAGTTCAACCCATTATTTAAGAATGAGTGGATGTTTAAAGGTGGATGTCATACAAAAGATATTAAATGTTATTTTTAAAGAGTTGAACTTTTGTGGATTTGGTAAAAGGTTTTATTAAGGTATAAAAATATTTTTTAAAACATTTTCACCATTAGTTTTGGGTTCAATCTTTAAGTATAAGTTTATTTTTCCATATAAAGGGTTTCGTTTTATAAGCAATGGTTTTGGAGTTTTCTCTTAATGGCGAAAGTGCAGAGTTCCAAGTTTGAGGGGGAGAAATTCAATGGCAAGAATAGCTTTGTGCTATGAAAGCTCAAGATGAGGCATCTGCTTGTGCAACAAGGATTGAAAAAGGCCTTCAATGGAAAGTCAAACAAACCTGGAAGCATGATAGAAGAGGACTGGGAGGATCTAGATGCAAGAGCCCTCAGTACTATTTGTTTGTGTCTGGAATATGAGATGTTGTTTAACATCGTTGAAGAGGAGACAATAGCAGGTTTGTGGACCAAAATGGAGAGTCTATATATGACAAAGAACTTGTCAAACAAATTCTTCTTGAAGAGGAAGTTCTACATCTTGTGTATGAAAGAAGGTACGAAAATTACCGATCACTTGAATGTCTTCAATACTCTGATTTGTCAATTAACTAATATGGAAGTAAAGTTTGAAGATGAGGATAAGGAGGTTACACCACTGTGTTTATTTCTTGAGTCTTGGGATCATCTGGTCATAACTATGTGGTTTAGCACAATAGATACCATTGATTATGACACTGTTGTACTGGGAGCTTTATTGTTTAAGGAGATGAAGAGAAGATCCAGTAAGGAAAACTCAACAACAGAAGAAATGGTGGTCAGAGGTCGATCTATAGAAGGAGGGAAAGATCAAAATGGTACAGCCAAGCCTAATTCAAAAGACAATAAGGGTAAGGAAAAATGTTGGTTTTGTGGAAAATCTGGGCATCTCAAGAAGGATTGTTGGAAAAGACAACAAGTATCCAAAGAGGACTCCATAATAGAAGCAAATTCAGCTACAGGTATGGTTGATGAAGTTTTGTATGTTTTTTATGTCTCTCCACATGTGTTCGCATAGAAGGTGAAGGGAAATTATGGTTGAGTCACCGTGAAATAAAAATTAAAAAATTAAAAAAAATATGTAATTACTTTGGAGTTGTGGAAATTATTGATTGCATGTAAATGGGCATATGTTTTTAAGACCTGGATAGGCATGCATACCCCTAGTTTATTAGGTCACCTATGAAAAGTCTAGACATAGATTTAGGTAGATTGAAATGTTGGGGGGGGGGGCATGCATGTTGGGTTAACCTTGACTCGGTGAAAGAGTTAATGAGTTAAATATGTTTTTAGGTCAAAGAAGGTGTTTTTTCGGGTCCATGTGTTTTGGGTATCTCATGGTATTGTTTCCATGTATTGCATGTAATGAATCCTATAAAAGGCTTGGTGAACTCCATTTTAAATGGGCCTGGAAGTAAGTGGTGAAGGCTTACTTGGTCGGTTTGACCAGATTTTGTCAAAGTTGTTCGAATGCAAAGTTAGAGGTGGAGCAGTGTGTCCAATTTAAAAAGGTGGGTTTGTAGAAAGACTGATGTGTTGGCAGGTCAATCAAGTGTTTGAGAATATATGATGAAGGTAATCTCATATCCATGGAACTTGGAAAGTATTGCAAGGAATTTTGGATTGAATATGCATGTTCAGTAATGCCAAGTTGTAGCAATAGTTGTGGACAGAAGCAGTTTTGCTATATGGTAACTCGGTCACCATCGATTTCAAAAGACAAGAAGATTCAGGAAGAGGTATGAATAGGTCATATGGTAATTACTCAAATGTGGAATTATTCGTTTGTTATGCTTATGGGTTTTTATCATCTTTCTAAGTAGGACCCAGATCAAACATGTAGATATTTGAAATGGTGATGATGTTAACGGGTGCAGAGTGTGGGATCCTACTACCCACATAATCATCATGGACAAAGATGCAATGTTTGATGAATCTCCTTTTATAAGGGGATGTATATGGAACAACGAGAACAGTTAGTTCGAAATCGCAATAAGAGTTTTGTTTGCAAACTCAAAAATCATTGTATGGCCTAAAGCATGCTAGGAAAATGGTACAAGATGTTTGATTCCTTCACGGTGAGACAAATTTTACAAGAAGTGAGTATAACCATTGTGTTTGTGGTATATTCATTATCTTGGTGTTATATGTTATGCGTGTTGCAAGAACAAGCATGGTTGAGATCAACAAGTTGGCTCAGTTGGTTAGGACGTTTTTTATGAAGGATCTTGGAGAAACAAAATAAATATTGGGTATGTAAATACATAGAGACATGAAATATGGAAAGCTTGGTTATCACAACAGAAGTATGTGGTGAAGATACTTAGGAAATTCCATATGAATAATGTGAAACTGGTAAAATCACTTTGGCTTTCCATTGTAAATTCTCTTCACATTTATCTCCTAATTGATGAAGAATAAAAGGGTTATATGTCTTGAGTATTATATTCTAGTAGTAAGTTTTATGATTGAGATGGAGAAATGGTCAGCATTTCACATGCAGTTGGTGTTGTCAGTAGACACATGGAAAAACTAGGCGAAGAGAATGGAAATGGATTCTTCAAACACATAAGCACAAGCATCACCTACAATGGTTGCAGTGATTTGGTATGTTGTTATGATTCATGAGATTTGGACAAGTACATTGGTCTATTAGATAGGTTAATGATGGAGACAAAATGGTCCATGTTGGAGTGAATCGTGCAGGCATGTTCATGTAATGACATTGTTAGAGAAGTTGCGGAGCTGTGATGGTGTTTGGATTCTCTTGCAAAGAAGGTGATGGATGAATTGATTAAGGGCATGATATATCAGGTAAAAAAAATTCAAGGTGGAGATTGTTGGGAAAATGCCAACGAATTTTCCCATGCGGTCACATCCAGATGCACATGCGCATGCGCATGCACATGCACATGCAATCTACTTATGA
This sequence comes from Picea engelmannii, assembly GCA_009831015.1. Classification (NCBI taxonomy): domain Eukaryota; kingdom Viridiplantae; phylum Streptophyta; class Pinopsida; order Pinales; family Pinaceae; genus Picea; species Picea engelmannii. Next base: position 443,963 of record ML778224.1, read on the forward strand.
ACTGTTTGTGTAACTATGTTATCTATTCATGATCAGTCTGTGTAACTGAGTGATAGATGTTATATATACGAGTATACCCATAGAGGTATAGGACTATGTAAGTGCAATGTACAATGCGAGTGCAAGTGAGTACATTGTGTGAGGAGAGGATGGTTGTATGCCTGGGTTGGCTACTGTAATTCTCCCTTGAATAGAAGAAGGTCGATAATCATTGCCCGTGGTTTTTTCCCAATCTAGGTTTCCACATAAATCATTGTGTCAATTGTGTGTTTGTTGTTCTTGGTTTCATGCATGTTTAATCTAGCTCGTTTATGCTTTGGTTTTATGCTATGTTTTTCTTATGCTACCCAACAATAACCCCTCTTCTTCTCCACAAGTGATTTGAACTGCTAAAAACAACCCAATCCGTCAGATTTATGTTTTAGGAAATAAATCCATGTTTTTTCTTGAGAAATCATCAATAAATGTAAGAACGTATGTTCTTCCTTCTATAGATAGTGTTTTCATTGGTCCACATATGTCTGAATGTACAATTTCCAATGGATCTTTTTCTGTGTGACTTGCCAACTAGAAATGACTCTTTATGTTGCTTTCCAAAGATGCATCATTCACATATTCTTTCTGGATTTTCAAGTAATGGAAAACATTTTACCATATCCTTTGTATGTAGAAGCTTCAGACCTCTAAAGTTTAAATGTCCAAATATGAAATTCCATAGCCAAGAATCATCATGTACTTCATATTGGAATGTTGCTTGCATCTTTGTGCCAATGTCTTCTTCTTTCTTGAAACTGTGCGCACTAGATTTTCCTTCCTTTGAAATGTGTGCACTTACTTCTTTACTTTCTGTTGTAAATGTAGTGTTAGAGTGTGCATTTTGTTTTCATAGACAGATTGTGTTGTATTTTTCTTCTTGTTTGTATTCAATTTTAATGGAAACATTATGTTTCTTGTCATCTGAATTCTTGCAATAAGATGATTGTTTGGATATTTTTCCATAATCACACAGTGATTATATTCCATATAGATTATATATCCTTTCTATAAAAATTGGCATGTGCTCATCAAATTGTGTTTTAGACCATAAACATAATATACATCAAGAATAACCTTTTGTTCTCGTTGTTTACTTAAAATGTTTATAATTCTTTTTCTTAAGACAATGACTTAGATATATGTTCCAAGGGTAACTTTAGTTTGGAATGACTTATCCAAACTAGAAAACAGTTCCAAGTTTCTTGTCATGTGATTAATGCAGCCTAAATATCAACACCATATGTCACATGGACTTTCTTGAGAAACATTTCATTCAACTGGTGAGACTATAGGTATTTTTTCAGTGCGCACCATAAACATAGGGTTGGAGAGATTATTTGCATTGTTTGATTGATCTTGACCTTGCTTGTTTTGATTCTCTTTCTGCAGTCATATGAATAATGTCCATACTTTTTACAGTAATGACACTAAATCTTTGACTTATCAAATTTCTTATTACTTGACTGGATGGTATTTTGATTTTGATTTTTTCCACCAGTATTTTCAGGACTGCTATTGCATCCACCTCTAGAAAAAGTTCTTCCTCTTCCTCTAGAGTTAGCTCTCCTCTTTCCTCTTCCATGACTTATATATGACTACGTGGAAAATGCATTTTCTAATGACATATTTGACCTATATAATCTGTGTTCATGATTAATGAGGGAGGCTTGTAGCTCATCTAGACTAAATTGACTCAGGCATTTTTTCTCTTCTAAAGTCACAACAAGGGTATCAAATTTAGGACAAATACTCCTAAGTACTTTCTCAACAACCTTCTTGTATTTTACGGTTTCTCCATGAGACGTAATCGGATTTATCAGGCCAATAACATGGGTGTAAAATGAATCCACTGAATCTATGTCCTTCATTGACAGAGTTTCAAAATCTCTTATAAGAATTTGTAGTTTTGAAGTATTAAATTTGTCCACACCTTGACAATAGGTTTGTAGTATGTCCCATGTTTCCTTGGATTGTTTTGTTGATGCAACTCTTGGGAGTATTCTTTCATGCATGGCTTGATTTATGTAAAACATCGCATTTCCATCCTTTTTCAAAGCATCCTTCTCAGCTTGTGTGAGAGCATTATATGTTTTCTGATATGCTAGTTCCACATAACCATTTTTGAATATCTCCCATACATATTGACCTCAAAATAACGCCCTCATGGTCAAGGACCATAACTCAGATTTTTTTCCTGTAAAAGTGGGAGGTTGTAGATTTAAAGTAGAAGCCATATTTTCACCTTACAATAAAGTTGTTTCTCTTGAAACTTACTCTCATAAACCTTGCTATGATACCATATCTCATATCTAAAATGCATAGACAAACTCTGTGCAGTGAAGTTATAAAGGTCGTGCAACGAAACTCTTGGTTGTTGAATTCTTAGGACTTACCGCGCAATTACAAGGCTTCACAAAAGATGATGTGTTGTGATGATAACGCTTAACAAAATAATTTCTTGAAGTTGTGTTACTCTGAGCACATAAACTATGAACTTAAGTTTGAGCATAAACTGAGAGAAAATATTTTCACAACAGAAACTTATAAATACATCAACACACAGATAACTAAATATATTATGAACTTTGGAATTGCGCAAAACAAAACACAGAGCTTGTGCTCTCATAATTCTTTGATTCCTTACACAACTGATGTTGATTCTAACTATCAACTCTTCTCTCTATCTCTATATCTTTGTGTCTATCGACTTCCTGCAGATTCAGACATATATAGATAAAACTAAGACTTCATGTAGAAGTAAAACCAACGACAATAAATTTAAACTGACTATTATCTCAGTAATACAGTTCGAGAAAGATAAAAGATTGACTCAATAAATAAACTCTTGCTAACACTCTTGCTTGTCGTGTTTGATAGACTAAATGACTCTTCTTTTCGTGACAGATAGAGCCTGTGTAAGCGTGAATCTCACGACTTATAATTAATATTTCCAACATTCATGTGGGATGGTTATAAGATAATTTTGAAACTTGGATTGAAATTACAAATTCTTGGGTGTTTGGCATTGTTGATCACTATGCATATATCAATAAAATGATATTTTTACTTAGTACCATAGTGGAAGGTCAATTCTTGGAAAGCATTATTATGTTCATATATAGAGAGATCGATTTTATTCTGTATTTAGTATATGTTTTTCATAATTTTGTAGGAAAAAGATTGTAATTATTGTAATATTTAAGTTTATATATATATATATATATATATATATATATATATATATATATATATATATAAATTAACGTAAATTTATTTAACTTTCAATTGTATAAAAATTAGTGGAAATTTATTTAACTTTGAATAGGGATGATTGACCTATCAATTTAAAATTTATTTTTTCAAGTTTTTTATATTATAAAACCATTTAGATAGATTTCCTTTAACCCATGATAAATTTGGAGCTTCGATGAATATACTATAATTAATAACCTCCATTCATGTTATTTGAAAATATCTTTATAATGAGCAAAGTGATTATAATACAAGTTATGAAAAGAGAAGGCCCATCACAAGTAATTATGAGTAAGTCTCACTGCCCCAGTTGCAAACAAAACAAAGTTCTTTAACGAGGGGTATAATACAAGTTATGAAAGAGAAGGTCCATCACACATTTTCAAAGAGATGATCCTATTACATGAATTAGGCAACCCATAACTCAACAGTGTGAGTATGTAAGACCACACAACACCCTTAAGGAAACTAGAGACCCATAAAAATATGCAGGCGATAAGATCGCACTATAAAATATTGATAAAACTTGTAGCATAATTATAGTAAAGGAAACTGCATGGATAGAGAATCACAATTTCAAATAGATTTCATTATTGATATTCCAATGTAATGTGTGTGAGAGACATTTATCTATTGTAATAAAAAAATTGTTTCAATATTCCTTATAAATTTCTAAGTATATGTATTGGATTTTCATGTTTTCTTTGGAAAAGGTAGTGTATAATATCGTTTCTACAATTTAAACATATGATTGATTTATATTCCATCTTCATAATTTTTCTTAGAGAACCATGCACACAAAGGAATTGGTGGGTTCTTACAACATATATGACCTTGGTTATGCTGATAAAAGAAAGACATATAACTCTTCTTACAAGAATCCTATTACCCGTTCTTCCATCATAAGAATTTACTTATTTATTTTCCCAATGTTGGTCGTTGACCAAGTTTTGAGAATTCTTCGTCAGGTTTGACCTATTTTTGGGACTTTGACAGGCTGTCGAAGGAAGATCACAAGACGATCGCGGGATCTTGGCCCCTTTTAGGGCCCTTTTTGGGATTCGGGATTATGTAATGGGTATGGGGATGTCAGCCGATGGGTTTACCCATGATTAGGGCTATTTTGTAAAGTATAAATAAAAGTCTGAGCGATGTAGGCAGTAGTTCGATCTATGTGATCGAAAGTGCTAAGTGTTGAGGGGAGATTGATTTTGTGCATACTGTATGAGGCTTGCAGAGCTCAGTGCAAGTGAGTGTAAGAGATTGAGAAGAGGCTTAGTGTTGTAACCTAGCCCGGGGAAGGAGGATATACTGAGGTGCACAGATCTCTTGTCCTCTATGGAGTATGGTTTTTGTGGCTCTGTGCATGTAACTGATTAAAGAAGCTAATAAATAAGACGAAGAGTTGGTGGACATAGCCCCAGGGTGGGGGTGAACCACATGCATGTTGTGTTTCTCTGCTTTGTGTGATGTATTGATGTGTTTATATGTTAATTTTATTAGTTCTTCAATATAGATAAATGGTAGATAGATATGTTAATGCTATGTGCTTAATAGTATGGATGAATACTAGATCTAGCTTATGTGGATGTGCTGAGTGCTTGAATAAAGTAGATCTGGTTAAATACCACAATGCTTTGTAATTAGGGTTTAACTGCGTTGTAAACTAATAGTGGATATTGATGAAATATAACTGCTAAGTGCCCTGTTAAGTTGTTACAGTCACAGTTATGTGTCCCAGCTAAGGTTGCAGACACTGTAGTCTTGCAACCACCCCTGCCTCTACCTCAGGTGAGACTTCATCTCCTTCGCAGGTGTTTTCGAAAGGGCTGGTAGTTAGGGTTTTGTTGGTGCGATGTTGTAGCATTGAACCATGGGTCTACCCCTGTGCCAACACCCAACCATCATGATTATGGCCCTTTTATATTGATACTTCTAAATTTTTGGATTCAATACTTCTAATATGTTTTTTATAAGATGGCTTCAACCTATTAAGGAATTAATTCACTTTAATATTTTCATCTTTTATGAAAAATACATAATTTAGAAGTCGAAATAATTTCTTATTGTATTCTTGAACAAAAATATACTTTGTGTTCTCATAATAATGTGTTGAGAGGTATTAAAAGTTGAAAAATTATTCTTGTATTATTCAACAGAAATATACAATGTTCTCATAATAGTGTGTTGAGGGGTATTTTGACTAACTTCCCTTGAGTGAATCTTTTATCTTAGATATCATTTTCCTTATATTCTCTCACCATAATGAGACCTTACCAATAGGTTTGTAAATGGATCTCCTCACCTTTATTTTTTTGAGTAGTTTTGTAGTTGGAAATACTTCCTTATACCCAACAACCATACCTCAACATACCTCTTGTCATGTATTTTTTTTCGAGACCTTACCAATAGGTTTGTAAATGGATCTCCTCACATTTATTTTCTTGAGTAGTTGTGTAGTTGGAAATACTTCCTTATACCTAACAACCATACCTCAAAATACCTCTTGTCATGTATTTTTTTTCCATCAGATGTGTTTGCATTGGATTTACAAAACTCTTTCTAAAATTCATTTAAATGGGGTCTCTTTTCTATCTTATTCTTACCCCTAAGGAAGTTGGTTATATCATCATATTCCTTTAAAGCTGAATTCTAGTTGTCTAATAAGTACAATGAGGACATTTGATAAATACAGTCAAAATAGCATTTCTTCAATCCTTGGGATATCTAAGTCGATTCCTATTAGGTTCATCTCTTATTTCCATCCTCTCAATTAACTATGTTTTTCTATTGTAGTTGCTTGTGCACTTGCAACAAATTTAGGGTACATCTAATGGTTAGTCTTGATTTTCTCCTCCCGAGCTTTACTCGGTCTCGTTAAATATTTGTTACTATCTCATTAGATGCTTCTTAGTTTCTATGCTCATTTATAACATTTCAACACCTTTTGTACTCACCTCTTCTACATTAGCTTTCCCTTGGAATTTTATGGCATCTTTGGAGTCATCTATATTGGAAAATTGATTTTCAACACAAGCCTAGAGGCTTTGTTTTTTATAATTTCTAAAAACTCAAAAGTTATAATTGGAAAATATAAAATTCTATAATTATATTCTCCTTTGAAACAAATTTGCAATTACTGCAATATTTCCAAAAATAGACACCTAAGCTACCTGATGCATTATTGGACACTAAATGTTGAGGGAACTTGGTGCCATCACTTAACTAGAATCATGCGTTATCTTAAACACTTACTACATCATAATCGTACAATTATCTAACATATCTAAACTCTTTAGCACTAAACTGTTCACAATTTCCATGTTTGTATCTTACTTTATATAAATAATATTGTGTATGCAAAATAATAAACCATAACAAAACAAAATCATAAACACAACACATACCATTCACATATAAGACACACATTTATAGTGGAAAATCTAATAACTAGGAGAAAAAATCACTCTAAATCCACAATCATATGACATACATTTCCTATGCATACATATGCCCCAATGCACAATTTGTTTGAACTATGTCTCACTCAAAATTGTCCATTGTCTCATGAAACAACCAAAGACTTTCCAACAAGGCACTTGAGACACTAACATCACCTAGAACCCTTTGTTACATGGCGCAACCTGCCCTCACTGGCGCGGTCGCTCCACCAGGACCTCCTCTCGCTTAGGCCCGAAGGGTCCAAGCCCTTCCTATTCCCCTCGGGAATGATGTACCCACAGATATACTTCCGCACGATTCTCCCTTCGGGACTCGGGAGATCGGACCTTGCGATATTGCGAGTCTCACAGCCTCGTTCCTTTACCTCTTCAAACCCCGATCCCCGATCTCTCGATAGTCAACGGTCAACGCTCGGGTATCGGGCTTTTATCTATCGGGGTATCGCCACTGACGATGTCAATCACTTGACTCTCCAAACCCCGAATGCCGTGGTGCCGAGTTCTCGCTACAACGCCACCTGTACCCGACTATGCCTCCGGGTCCCACGCTGCCACGTCAACCTCGGGGTTTCGCGGATCGCGAACCCACAATAAAGAGTTTCCTTGTTGCTGGAAACCCCGAAGGCCAAGACCCCGATGTTTTCAGATCTGTGCCACCTGTCCGTGCTCGGATCGACGGCCCCTATCGTGTCGGGAAATCGCACTTCGCGATTTCAACGTGCATGTGACTCTTGCACTCACCAACCCTGATTCTCCGATACGCGATGGCCAAGGGTCCTTCCGCTGCCTGAGGGTTAACCTCCTCGCTTCTTCTCCCAGACCCAACGATCCTTGGGACTTCGCGAATATGCGCGACGATTTAGCTCGTCGATTCTCTTCCTCTATGAAGATACTTCCGCTTCACCACCTTCATCCTGTGCGGCTCCACTGGGCGGATTTCTTTAGCGAACGAAAGGAGCTATCCCTCCTGAGCTTTCACTAGCTCGAAATCCTTCAAGGAATTCTCGAACCTGCTCCCTGTGCTCGATATTCAATCACTTCCCTAAGTGTTGAAGTCTTCTGGGTCCCTGTGCGTTCACTCTTGCAACAGTTCGCCCTTTCCTCTCCTCAGACTTGCCACTGAGGTTCGCCCTCGACCTGCACTCGCCTGCACGGCTCGAGTAACCCAACTCAACTCTGGGCGAACGAGAACCAAGGTTCAACTGTTTAGCCTCCTCGACGCACTCTATGCAGAGGAATTCGACTGCCTCTTATGCAGGAATCTCCTGGCCTAAACAGAGAAACAATGGAAACCCATTCCTTCACTCTCTCTGGTTGTGAACCTGATATGCAATCACATAAGCAGCATATAACAAATACGCATAAAAAGATGCAAACATACAAAGGCACAATATCAGCAATACACAGAGGTCAAACGCGTCCATGGAATTGAATCAGGCTCTTCCTATTAATTCAATAGTTGTACATGGAGGTTTCTTCACAAGCTCTCTGTTCTGCTCTCTCTTGCTCCTGTATGAATGAATAATAATACAATGATACAAAGGAGGGTGCCTATATTCCGTTTTCCCTCTCTAAACTAAAACTTTCTAATCTACAGTTAATTATTCTATCTACCTGCATTAACTCTAAGTAAATGCCTCAGCTACCTAAGGACTAGAGCTTATCCGCTCAAGGTCTGTTACAGTGTACGGTGCGCTTCATCACATCAAAACATTTATGTTTGGCGCAGCCATATATTTCAATGGTTCAAAACTTGGGTGCTGGCGCTTTCCAGTTGTTCCTTTTCCTTCATGCGCTACTCGGTTGATAGATCGTGGATGTTCTCGTGGATGCTCCTGCATCATTACACAAAGTCACATCTATAGAAAGGACATGACTTAATACCTAGTCATATTTCCTTAGGAAGTCATCAATAAGTACTTACATTTACTGTCCCAACTAGCCACATAATTATTTTATCCTTTAGACCACTCAAAAAGAGCCAATTCTACATTAAAGGGACAAAAAATACCAATTCAAATTTTATCTCTATATACAAATCACATATAAAATTCATCTGAACTTGATGCGCCTCTCAACTATGATGTCCTATTAAAGGTGTTGAAAATTCCTCAATATTTAGCTACAACTATAACAAATCCACTCTAAGAACTTATAATGTTCCAAGTCTTCTTCCCAAGAATATCTTTTTGAACATCTTGTATATATCCCATAATATTACATTATGGATTTCTTCCTCCTCCAAATCCTTCAAATGGTCCTCAGTGGAAGTCCTAAAATACTAGAAAAAAATGTCTCTCCTACTTTATGGCCTATCCCCATTCAAAAACCTTCATTAATGTTCCATCCATTCTCTAATCACTTCCCACCTATCGGAGTGAACCTTTCAATATTGTCCTCCACTCAATTCCCTTCTCATTATGTCTAATTTATTTTCTTCACTTAAATTATCTTTGATTAACTCCCTTATAATTCCACCTAATAATTCATATGAAAAACCTATCCTTAATCGAGTATACCTACAATTTGTCCCATTCTAATTCGCATCCATCCACTTTACTCACTCTTTCCTTCCTCTTTTTCCTCCGGATCCCTTCCTTCTTGTCTCCTACTATATATACAAGGACAATTATGGCACCACTTCTAAGTGTCCTATTAGTGCAGAACATTTTGGGAAACACACAGTAATTAATGAAGTCAGTTAGGAAATGGACCAGAAAAGGAGTGTGTACCAGAAAATAGGGAAAAGCGGTGTCAGGAAAGCAGGAAAGTCAAAGAAAGGAAGAAATATGTGGAACAACAAGGAAAACAGTTGGATTGTGGACAAGTTGTGCTTAGGGAGTTAGAAAGTGGGAAAACCTAATCCACCTAGGGTTAGTGGGCTAGTGTTTTGGTCATTGTTGTAATGGGTAATTTACCCCTTTTTTGTAATATAAATATGTGTTGTAGCGGAGCTAGATATACATATTTTTTGGAGAGTTGTTGAGAATGTTCTGATGATATTAGAGTTAGTTTTTAAGACAGAGATATGCATTGTAACCTAGGGTAAGACCACAATTTGTGGAGGTTAGTGCGATCTTGTCAGCCTCAACTGTAATGTGCACAACGCTATGAACTTGATGAAGAATAGTAAAAGAGTGACGAAAGCTAGATCTTTGTGGACGTAGCCCAAGGGGGGTGAACGACGGTAAAATTTGTGTCTCTGTGTGGAATTTTGTCTTACTTCTTGCTATTGATTATCTATGATGAATGATTGAATTTTTTAGTAGTAAAAATGTAGCGTGCAATAGAATAGTGAGGATATTTACTGTAGAATGAATCTTAAATGAATGCAATTGATTACAGAATGGTAGGTATAATATGTAATGGTGTATTGATTTTTTAGAATAATAGATCTGATGTGTTTTGACGTTGAAATAATGTATCTCATCGCCATAGTAGCCTCCCTTCTAATATTGCATACATTTGGGTCTTGCAGTCACCCATAAGCCATATCGGGTGAGACTGCATTGTGCACTCTTTATGTAGTGTTGCCTTGTGGTCTCCATAAGGGCTGATGGTATGCAAGGTTTTGTTGGAAAACTAAAGTAGAACATGGGTCAGCCCTAAACATCTAATAAATTATGTTGTTACTGGATTTAACCCAGAAGAACATATTGGAAGGGACTTGCTAAGAAGGCCATTTAAGAGAATGAAGTATTAGAAGGGGATGTTCAGACCATGGACCCCAACTAAACATGAGATAGATAGATGGTGGACAATAAAATATCTCGAGTTTGTGAACAAAGAAAATAGAAACCCTAAGTATACATTGTGCCAATATTTTGAGAGGTACATATTTACTGATCTTCATGAGGCATTTTTCTAAGAATTTCCACAGTTATTGCAGGAGTGGATACTAAGATTGAAGGACAATCGCCCAAATAATTGGGTAAGACTACTAGAATGGAACACTAATAATATTGTCCAGCTACAAAAAGTCAATAATAAATTCACACATGCAGTGGATTTCTGGCTAGATGGAATTGTTGGAAGATTCATTATCGAGTTTGCAATCGATACTTCAAAGTCATACATTGTTGCAGAGAACGCTTTTTTGAAGGGTCCAAGAGGAAGGTATATTAGATCACTCTACACGTCAGTCAAGATTTTACTGCATGATAAAGGTGTGATGACAATAAAGTCATACAACTAAATAACTCTGCGTGCATGGGGAGACTGGGGGAAACACTAAGGATGATCTGAGATATGGAGAGGGATCTGGATAGAGGTAAGAAAAAGGAAGTAATGGACCCCATTATGATGGATGAAGAAAATATCAAGGAAATAACAGAAAGAGAGGGAACAACACGCAGAGGAAGACCCTACCAATATAAGATTAATAGGAAAAAGAGTACTAGTCGAGAGGGAAGGCTTGAAAAGTGATGAAGAAGAGGTAGATAATATTCATTCTATGGAGTAGATTGAGGAAATCATGTGTGCCACATACGAAAGAAAAACCAAAGGTCAGGGGAAGGGATGATTTTAAGGATGGAAATTTATTTTAAAATGTAGAAACCTTCGCGAATCTTACTAATCAATCATATGCCAACTATAAATGTTTGACGATATTTTTGTAAAAATATTCAAACTTATAAGGATTTTATATAGTTTGTATTAAATTTAGATGATTTTTAAGTTAAAATAATTTTATCCTATAGAATTTGGGCGAATCATTTTTAAATAGTGAATCTTTTTTGGGGAAAAACCATGGAAACTTAGCCCATGAGAGAAATTTAGCCCCTAAAATCATCCTTGGTCATGGGTTCAATGTTGAAAAAGGAAATCCATTCCATATCCCAATTAGTGTGGAACCCACGGCCCCATGTGAGACTAAGACATCAAAAATTAAAGAACCTTTTAGAAAACCAACAATTATTGGCAAACAAAGTCCAATAGATCAAGGAACCAGTGGAAATTTAAGTGGAATAACAAGTTAAACTAGTAGTATTCAGTTATCTACACTGCACAAAGGAATTACCACAAATTTTACAATGGCAGATGTAGATCCAACCATTCAGTTACCAGAATTTCATAGAGAAGGGTCAGAGGACCCAGAGAAAAAAATATTTATTTGTGAAAAGATTAGGGAAGCTAAGTATGTCACGGATGAAGACACAAAAGTGGTTCATCTTGCAATTACATTAAGAAACTCTGCACTGGACTGGCTTGTGATTCTAGCAGTAAATAGTCCACAAGGAACACCAAAACATGTCGTAGATGTGAACAAGGCACTAATCAATTAGTTTCAGCGACCAATTTTAGAAGATCAATATATTAATGAAATGATATAAATCAAACAAAAGTTAGGAGAGTCAATTTGAGAAATCGATCAAAATTTCAATCGATTGAAAGGTAATTTGAAATATCCTATAATAGACATGCAACATAGGAACTATTCATAAACTCACTATTTCCACATTTTAAATATCCATTGAGGAAATAGAAGTTCTAGACTCAGGTTGAGACTCTGCAAGCAGCCTTACAATTGGAAGAGAGTCAATATAAACATACATATCTAGTTGTAGAAGAGCTGAGAGCAGATCTCAATAATATGACATTCCAGTTGAATCAGAACAAAGGAAAAGAAAAGAGGGAAGTTTTCCAATGTAGCTTATGCAGAACAGAAGGACACCACAAAAATGAGTGCCCAACATTTGCGCAGTATTTGGGAGAAGTTCTTCCAAATCCATTACCCACAGGAGGATTATGGTGTGAAATATGTAAAACACATGGACATGGTCCCTATAATTTTCCCGTGATGGAAAAGTACCAAACAATGCTTAAGAGTACATTCTACAATTTATACAAGTCTGTAGGACATGAGGATAAGGATTATAGAACCATGGAACTTATGAAGAAAGAACCTTAGATGCTTATAGAATGTAGTTTGAACTAATGAAAAGTACATCTACACAACAATATAATAATGAGAAGCAGTTTGCAGGGCCACCTCAATATAATCAAGTACCATAGTATAATACACCACGTGTAGACAATCAAGGCAAAAGAGTAGGATTTAGAAGAGGAGGATTTGGAAGAGTCAGAGGACTAGTAACCTGCAACAATTGTCAGCAACCTATACATTATGCAAGGGATTGTCCACTACCACCAACAAAATTCATCTACTATCGCACAACATATCATACTACAGAATATTGTCATGTACTTTTGAAAAAAATGCAGGAAAAAAGGAATCAGAATAACCAGAATGATTAATGGATTTCCATAGAAACTAGAGATGATGGGAAGAAAAATATTATAGTTACTCAAGGTGGAACCAAAACAAAAGTAGATGTAGGAAATCATAATCAAAACCAACAATAGTGGGTCAACAAAAATACAACACCTCAACAACATTTTGATGCACGCAAGGAAAAAGAGACACTCAAATAGGCTAGACAAGAAATCTTGCAGGAGAATATTGCTTCTACTTCAAATGCATAGCCAGGATATGATGGACCAGTATATAATATGCCTTATCCATTTGATCAAACCCATAGATATCAGTCTTTAGAAAAGGTATGAAGATTTCTAGTATCATGCTTAAATTTATTGAATGATGAAACAACTATACAAGTATTACAAAGTTTGATAGAAAAATGCAATCCTGGAGAAGAGATACAACTAAGAAAAAAGATAGTAAATCATGTCCATAGGAAGACAAGAAAAAATAGAGAGTTCATACTAAATGCAAATATTAGAGACTTTAACATGGGTGTCATCATATTATATTTGGGAACTAAGGTAAATGTTCTTCTAAGAAAACATGGGAGTGCATGGGAGAACCTACACTGGGATATTCACCCATTCATCTGAAATTAGCAAACCAACATAGAGTAATACCAATTGGTTGATTGAAAGGAATACCACTATATTTAGATGGTGTACGCACTATGGCATATTTTGAGGTAATTGACATAGTGGATAATACTACACCTTATCCAGCATTGTTGGGAATATATTGGTCATTTGAGAATCAAGCTATCATCAACTTGAAGACCAGGAAAATAATTTTTGAATCAGGATAATACAGAATCATAGCACCATTATATAATTCAAAAGGTGGGAGATATGTTGAACCGACGATAGATAATTCCATTACAGAAGATATAAACTAGTTCTGTAGAACTACTGTGCACGAGGAAGATTACGTTAATCCAACAACAGATGGAATTCTTAGCTAGAGAAGTATCAATTCTTATGCTTCAGATTCTAACATAGGACTGGATAATTGGCAACAACGCTTACATGAGATATTTTCCAGAAGATGTGCAAGAATGACGCATGCACTAAGATGGGTTGGCACAGAGGTAAGAGAACCTCCAAGTTTTTATGGTCTAAATGATTTGGAAGAATTTTTAACAAAGTTTGAGTTAGAAGTCCTAAAAATTCAAGGGTTATTGGTTTTATACATTGCATTGAAAGAAATACATGCACGTTGGTGGGGTACTCACAAAGAAAATATCCATGATTGGTATCAATGCAAAAGATTATTACGCATCATATTTGGCACAAAATGGGAGAATCGACATATAGAGAAATATGATGGAAGAGGACAACCCAGATAATATATAGACAAGTGCATAACCCAATGGAGAATAGTACCACCAAAGGAATGGCCACATCACTTCATTCATACAATGGAAGGCATACCAATAAATTTGTATATAGAACTACAACCGCATAGAGGAACTGTATATTGGATATATTTGTAGCAGAATTTTGTGATCACATTTGCATTTGGACATGAGAATACAGTGATGGATGCAACACTGAAGTTGATAAAAGAAAATATTTTTGAAGAGCCTGAAGTTGAAATTGTAAAATCTTATTAGAATCAGAATAGAAAAATAGTGAGACAGTTGTTACATTGTTACCACATCGCAAAACATGACCTAGCAGAAGAAAACCTGCGCGATATTCAAATAATAGAAGTTGAAGGGGAAAGAGAAGTATAATGTCAATAGTTATAGTCATAAAAAAATTCTACACCACTGGAGATAAATAAGGTCAATATTGGAACAAAAGAGAATCAAAATATTGCAAGTCTTGGTGACTATTGGGACAACCAGACAATGGAAAGAATAACAGAGTCATTGGGTGAATATAGTGATTTATTTCCAACAACATTTTCATAAATGAAAGGGGTAGGAGGAGAACATGGATAAATGAAGATTTCTCTATGACCAGATGCCATACAAATAAGATAGAGACCTTATATGCTAAATCTAGTATATAAACAGAAAGTTAAGGCGAAGATTGAAAAATTTTTAGAGGCTGGTATAATAGAACCTGTTGAAGAATCTGATTGGATTAGCCCTATTGTATTTTAGGAGAAGAAGCAAGGGGGGATAAGGTTTTATGTAGATTTGAGGAAATTGAATGATGTATGTCTTCATGATCCCTTCCTTACTCGATTTACATATGAGGTATTGGAGAATGTAGGAGGACAAGAAGCATACTCATTTATTGATGGATTTTCAGGGTATCACCAAATTAGAATAACACCAGAGGATTTTCATAAGACTACATTTACTGTAGAATGGGAGTCATATCAGTACACAGTGATGCCCTTCGGATTGAAGAATTCCCTTGTTATTTTTTCAAGAGTAGTGGTAGTTGCATTTAAATATTTTATACATAAATTTTTGGAGGTTTATATATATTATTGGAAAGTATTTAGTCTATTGAAAGATCATGTTGAAGTTTTAAGACTAATTCTAGACAAGTGTAGGCAATGTCAAATATCTTTGAACATTAAGAAATGCATATTCATCGCACCATTTGGAATTCTGCTAGGACATGTGGTTTCTAAACAAGGCTAGTTGGTTGACCCTGCAAACATTGTTCTCATTGTTAATTTAACATCACCTAAGTCAATGTGCCAATTAAGAGCTACACTGGGTCATACAGACTACTATAGAAATCTCATAAATAGCTATGCACAAATTACTACACCCATGGAGACTTTTTTAAAGAAGGATATCAAGTTTCAGTGGAATGATGAGTGCCAACAAAGTTTGGACATCTTAAAAGAGAAAATGGTGACAACACCAACTCTGTTGTTTCTAGATTGGTCAAAAGAGTTCCATGTTCATTCAGATGGCTCTTCAATACCACTTGGAGAAGTACTAACATATCCAGGAGAAGGTGGCATATATAACCCAATAGCATTTCCAAGTAAGAAACTATCAGAGTCAGAATAGAATTGCAATACAATAGAGAGAGAAGGTTTGGCTATGGTGTATGCATTGCAAAATTTCAAAAATTATTTATTAGACCAACATTTTAAGATGTTCACATATCACTCTACTCTTATATACTTTGTTAACAATTCATTGTTGGGGGGAAGAATATGAAGATGGTTGTTGTTATTTCAAGAGTTTGATTTTGAAGTAGTTGTGAAACCTAGAAGATTGAATGAAAGATCAGATCATCTGTCCATGATAACTAATGGAGAGAAACCACACAGCTTGGAGGAAAATTTTCATGATGCACAACTCTTTTCAGTGCATATTGTTGATGAATACTTTTATAATATTATTGAATTTTTTAGTACAATGTTTTCCCCAAAGGAATTTTATTTTTGAGTATTGCACAAAAGAAGAATTTGGTGGTTAGAGCTACAGATTACCAACTTATTGCATGACACCTGTATAAGATAGGACTAGATAATATTTTAAGGATATGTGTCATGGAAAATGAGCGTCCCATCATTTTGGCAGAAGCACATGAAGGAATAGTTGGAGGACACTATGCAAGAAAAGCCACAGTGTAGAAGATATTACGCACATGATTATGGTGGCCAATAGTTTCTAAATATGAAAAGGAGTATTGTCAGAATTGTGATGTTTATCAAAAGGTAGGAAATCCATCTAGGAGGCACGAGATTCCTTTAAAACCTCAAGTAACTCTTAAATTGTTTGACAAATGGGAAATATATTTTGTAGGACCAATCAATCCACCAGCTAGAAGATCAAAAGAAAGGTACATCACTATAGCGATATAATATTTAACCAGATGGGTTGAAGAAGTAGCAGTATGCAATTCCTATTTGAACAAGTAATGACAAGATTTGGATTCCCTAGAATTCTTATGAGTGATCAGAGAACTCATTTTATCAATAATACCATCCAGGAAATGACTGAAGAATTTGAGATACATCATTAGAAGATCACTCCATACCATCCTTAGTCTAATGGAATAATGGAAGCATTTAATAAATTATTGGAGAATTCCCTAACTAAAATTTGCAATGTAAACGGGGATGATTGGGATTTGATGATACCAGCAATATTATGGGCTTATAGAAATACATGCAAGAAACTCACAGGGAAGACACATTTTAGATTGGTGCATGGTCAAGAAGCAGCAGTCCCTTTGGAATATTTGATACCTAGTATGTGCATTGCAGCCATTACAAACATGACAGAAAGAAGTGCATTCAAGAAATATTGTCTCAACTCATGGAACTAGAAGAAGACATGATTATGGCCGGTTTCCATTAGGAAGTAAAGAAATCCAAAGATAAATCTTGGCATGATAGACACATTAAGAAGAAAAACTTTAAGGAAGGAGACCCGATTCTCCTCTATGACAAAAATTATTTACAGCACCCATGGAAATGCATGATGCATTGGCTAGGGCCATATGAGATCAAATATATCACAGATGGAGGTGTTGTGCAGTTGCAATATCTAGTAGGAAACGAGATTGAAGGATTAGTTAATGGAATTCGACTGAAACTGTATAGGGACACTCGATCGAGTAACCCTTAGTAGTTGTAGCGACGGAAAATTCAATTGTACATAGTGTATATAGTAGGAGTTGAAAAGAAAGAAAAAATTGGAAAAATAAGAAAAATACAAAAATATGCAATAGATGATAAGTGTTACACATGCATTTAAATGATACAACGTGCAGAAGATAAGTAATTGGTATGAAATAACTTTAATATATTGCGCTCCAGAGAAAGGTGACCAGACAGAAAAAAGTAATGCACTAAATATTAGAGAATCAAGTGGAATAAGTATTTAAAACTATTGTTGACAACGCACACAAAGAGAATGTACCCACATAGGGTAAAATTGAAAACATAGCACAAGCAACGAAGGCTTACAAAGCCCGCATTACAGATTTGACTGATCTCCTAGTACTGAATAGTCCACCAAAAGTAAGAACACAAAGGGAGAAGGAGGCTACATGTCATATAGAAAGCATTGTGTTGATCATCCAGGAAATCATAGAGTCATATAATAAGAGTGCACAGTTATGGATAGATCTTCTAAAGGATGGAAAACTGTAGGAGTTAGAAAAAAAATAAGAAGGTATAAATATTGTGATGCAAGAACTGAAAAAAAAGAAGAAAATGACGACAATCCTAGACAGATTGAGGAGTGCGCAATAAATGAAGAATTTACAGGAAAAGATGAAGACTATACAAGGAGAAAAGAAGTCAAGGTAGGCACAGTTGGAGCCACTACAAGAAGGCATGGAACAAATGCTTACGGAGATTGACACATCAAAGGGTCAGATTGAAAAATTTGGCATAGAGAGTGGAGAACTGTTGAAGGAGCATATTACAGCGCATATTATGGATATTGTAGCAGATAAGACCGCGCAAGTAAAATCTCAAGTTGAACAAATTTTAGGTAGGTTCCAGGAGCTATAAAGGTTAGTACAAATGGCACACACTACCTGAGTCGCTTTGGACAAGCCATAAGTGAGTTTTGGGGGAATGTTGGTGCAAGCCATTTTGGGAAAAGTGCAATAATTAATGAAGGAAGTTAGGAAATGGAACAAAAAAGAAGTGTGCACTGGAAAACAGGTAAAATCAATGTCGGGAAAGCAGGAAAGTCAAAGAAAGGAAGAAAGATGTGGATCAATGAGGAAAATGGTTGGATTGTGGACCAACCACGCTCAAGGAGTTATAAAGTGGATAAACCTAATCCACCTAAGGTTAGTGGATTAGGTTTTTGGTCATTGTTGTAACGGGTAATTTACCCCTTTTTTGTAATATAAATATGTGTTGTAGTGGAGATAGATATAGAGTTTTTTTGGAGAGTTGTTGAGAATGTTCAGATGATCTTAGAGTAATTTTTTGAGACAAAGATATTCATTGTAACTGAGGGTAAGATCACAAGTTGTGTATATTAGTGCAATCTTGTTAGCCTCAATTGTAATGCACACAATGCTATGAACTTGATGAAGAATAATAAAAGAGTAAAGAAAGACAAATATCTGTGGACATAGCCCGGGGGGGGTGAAACATCGTAAAATTTGTGTCTTTGTGTGGAATTTTGTATTCTTTCTTACTATTGATTATCTATCATGAATGATTGAATCTGTTAGTAGTAAAAATGCAGCGCAAAATAGAATAGTTAGGATATTTACTGCAGAATGAATCTTAAACTAATGCAGTTGATTACAAAATGGTAGATATGATATGTAATGGTGTATTAATGTGTTAGAATAATATATTTTATGTGTTTTGAGGTATAAATAATTTATCCCATCGCCATAGTAGCCTCCCTTCCAATATTTCATACATTTGGATCTTGTAGTTACCCATAAGCCATCTCGGGTGAGACTGCATTGTGCTCTCTATGCACAATGGTTCCTTGAGGTATCCAGAAGGGCTAATGGTTTGCAGGGTTTTGTTGGAAACCTAAAGTAGAACTTGTGTCAGCCCTAAACATCCAACATTTCCCTACAAAATTACTTTATCTCATATTTCCATGGATTCCTTTGCCAATGACCATTTCCATGTGCCAACCTATAATGGATCTACTATGATGTCCCTTTAATTCTTTCCACCCACACTATTTTATCCATAATTTCCCTATCTCATACCTATCAAACGCATCTACATGGTAAACTTTGACATAAACTTGCAATTCAGTGAGCCTAGAAGTTTTCAAACCAATTGACACTCAATTTCCATTCGACTCTTATTGTGCCTCGACTTGGTCTTATTTTATTCATGGATGAGCCTAGATCCTCCATTCAACCATTATTAATAATTCTCTCCTTACATTGTTTTGTATAGAGGAGCTTCTGACCCCAAGATTTTGTTCACTCATGTATAAAATTCCCTCATCCAAGATACATTCACCCAAATAGGGTATGAAAAACCTTCAAGTGTCTTAATATTCACTAACCCATTCTCATAGAATATTTGAAACTTATAATATGCTACCCAACCATCCTTCAATTTCTCCATATTGTTGTTTCTTCTAGAATTATTCTAGATCCTCACTGATCCATTCTCATATATAATATCTTACTGAACCATCCTTCAATTTCTCCATCTTGTTGTTTTTTCTGGTACTATATAACAACAATAGTTATCCCTCTACAAAATTGTTACCCTTGAATATATTGTCATGGTGTCTCTTCATCCTAACCTTTGACATAACCTGTCGAAAATCAAACCATAACCTATAGTCCTCTTTTGATCTTTTTCATCTCTTATCCACTTCAATCCTCGGAGATGGCACCCAATAGGACATTGGTTTTCATAGTGAATTTTTTTTTGAAGGAATCCATATTGGTGAATCTTGTTTTCAGACTATATTCAAATATATTCAACCTACATTGATCTTTCTCATGCTTTATAGCTTGGTTGTGATAGCCATTGAAGGAACTCAAACCCATTGCATTTATTCCTTTCCTAAATTTAGCAGGGACTATTGTAAAGAGATTGTAGTTTTGCATTTATTAGTCCCTGCCTAAAGGTATCCATGACTATTGTGAAGAGATTGCAATTTTTTCAATACTTTGCACGTAAATCAAGGCATTTAACCTAAATTTTTAGCATTAAATTCCATTTAACAATTTCTCTAAACATATGAAGTGCTTACAACTTTTTTTTAACCAATAATAAACTTTGAGCTCTTATTTTGCCTCTTCCCTAGGTAAAGTAAAATTACCTTATGGTTTTCCTAATGTTTGAGCTTAGAAAATATGAAAATATTTAATATTTGGCCTCTTCTCGAGGAAAAGGAAAATTACCTAATGGTTTTCCTAATGTTTGAGTTTAGAAAATATGGAAATTTTTGGTCTCTTCTCGAAAAGGAAAATTACCTTATGGCTTTCCTAATGTTTGAATTTAGAAAATATGGAAATATTTAATATAAAGAGCATGATGTCAACTAATGGTATTGATTCTATAGCATTAGTTGTGACATAATGACACACACAAAAAAATTATTGTTTTTTTGGTTTACATGGTTGTAGCTCTTCACTTACCACCTTCTCACACATTGTTGATGTTTGGAAATTGGCATGCTAGCCATGTGTTGCACCTCCAAGTTATCAATAGGTCGCAACTTACAACATTTTGAATTTCACAATATGAAGGTATTATTATTTGTTATCTGAGGATGAAGGTAAGTCCTTTTATCAAAAAGCCAATGCACAATTTTTCATTTTTCCTGCATTTTTTTTTTTCTTTAGTTAAGCTTGAAACAAAAAAAAACATGGGACAATAACAATCAATGAATAATAGTTGGAGAACCACTACTATAGCACCTTTGTTTCTACCTATGATGTACAATTTTGCGTGCAGTTTTTTCATACGTCACTAACAATGATTGAATAATAGTTGGAGAACCACCACTATCGCACCTTTGTTTCTACCTATGATGTACAATTTTGCGTGCGATTTTTTCATATGTTAGTTAAGCTTGAAACAAAGTTTTCATGTGACAGTAACAATGAATAATAGTTGGAAAATCACCGCTATCACACCTTTGTTTCTACCTATGAATTCTTCTCTAAGCTTGAGAGTTCGATGAGATCCTTATTAATTGTAGAATCTAGTTGTATGAACTTCTTCTTAAAAAATTATAAATTATGAAATTACAGGTTGTAAACAGCTAAATTTACATGGTAAAAACATTGCTACATGATATCTATACATGATATCTATAAACTTAAGATGAAAATGTAAATTATGTGAGCTAGTGATTTTGTTTCTCTAAATTTAGATAGTGAAAACACTACAAGATATCTATAAATTTAAAATAATATCTATAAATTTAAACTTGAAATGGAAATTATGTGACATGGTGATTTTGTTTTTCATTTTGCATGGTTATTGCTCTTGAGCTTCCATCTTGTTACACGTTTCTAGACATGGAAAATGTTTGGTTGTTGACATGTTGTCCATCTACAAAGGTTTCAAGAGTGGAGTTCCACTAAGGTAAGTCATTTTATCACAAGGCTGCTCTAAAAATTTTCTTGCAATATTTTCATATGTTAATTAAACCTAAAACATTTTTTCATGTGGAAGTTAACAATAAAAAAGCACCCACCTACCTTTTGAAATGCAAGCTAGTGGGTGATTGGGAGATTTGCAATGCCCTCTAGTATTTAACAATCCAAGTTGTTGTTGCAGGGCTGTAAAATACCTAAAATTTTCAATAAATTTATCTCCTTAGGAATGGTGTTTAAATAATTACTATCCAAGTCAAGAGAAGTTAGGGATGTGAGGTTCCCAATCTTAGTGGGAATCTCCCAAGTCAATTGATTTATATACAAGAGCAATTGTTTCAATTTTGTGAAGCACGTGAGCTCTTTAGGAATAGGGCCTTTGAGATTGTTATATGTTAGATTTGTAGCAACCCATCTCACAATATCCACTTCCTCTCAAAATTGTGTTTCAACATGCTACTTATAATCAAAATCTCTAGTAGCACAATTCCATAGCTATATACATCTCTCTTCTCATTTACTCTATTGGAAAATCCATATTCTGCAATAACAATAAATGGGTTTCCATCCATATATTAAGAGAATTTTAGAGAATAAAAAACTAAGTTTCCTAATGTCCAAGGATAAAGTGTAGTGCATTGTTGATCATGTATCAAATCCACTCATACTCATGGTAGTCACTACTGATAGCATGATTGACCAAAATTACATTGGTTTTTGTAAAGAAATACGCAGAAGGAGATATTGCAAAACACACAACACATTGATTTGTGTTGTATATTAATATGAACGTATAGATATAGTTACAAATAAGTTATGGAGGTTAGTATAACTTACCAACTTATGTAACCATAGATTAATTAGTTAAGGATGCAATTAACTTATTTTCCTTAACACGCCCCCTTATTTACTTACACCAATAACATTAACTAAAACCATCACTATCACTAGCTTCCCTTGGACTAAAATTTCTTTATTTGATGGCTTACAATGCATTAGACTCTCCCTTAAACATAAATTAAAACTCCACCTTAAACATAACTTGGTCCTAACCATCGGATATTACAACATCTCACATTTCCCTTTTTAATGAAAGATCGAACTTCTTTGATTCAACATCAAGCTAATCTACGAGTACAGATTGACACCCTCGTACCTACTCTAGTGGTTCATTCCAAAAATTAATTCCACATCTTCTCTATACATGAGAGGGATACATCGTGGGATACAGTGTTACCTATATGCTTGAATGACATGGTTTACAACAAACTTGGGGAGATCAATTTTCCTATGGCTAGACATTTACAACTAATACCAAAAACTCTCTAGGGTTTTAGGTACAATAATTCTCTCAGTCATCTCTATTGACTGCATTCTTGATTGATCTTCGGCCTCCTTTGGACAACAGATACGTGCCTCTTTTAAAACTGATGCAAATTTCTTTATCGTCTGACAATTATACTATCAATCCTTGTTATCAATTCATCCACACAAGAAATCAATCCTTTATTGTTTGAAAAATCCTTTCTTGTCTGTCATCCCTTCATGCGATCCTTCTTGCAAACAATATCCTTTCACTCATTTTGAAATTTCAATGCAACATTTTCTCTTGCTCTAAATTCTACAATTTGTCATTAACAAA
Organism: Picea engelmannii; assembly: GCA_009831015.1. Taxonomy (NCBI): domain Eukaryota; kingdom Viridiplantae; phylum Streptophyta; class Pinopsida; order Pinales; family Pinaceae; genus Picea; species Picea engelmannii. The sequence goes on from ML778224.1 coordinate 467,612, forward strand.
ATTCTACCATCTTGCAATTGTTTTCACAATCACTCTTCATTGTCTTGCTTCTCCACAAATATATATTCTCTTTTCGAAATATATTTTAACTCATAACTAAAAATGTAAATATAAATATGAACATGGGCCTTCAATGTTGCTTATCCGATTCTCCCTCTCATTCATTCACTCATTCTTCATGTACATGGCTTGTATTGTTTCAATATAAACATTCATGTACTGTTAAACAAATAAATTTTGTAATTTTTTAACAATATTTGCACCTCTGTATTTTATATTCTTTAAACTCTCGGTAACCTTTGAGAGAACACAGTTTCATATAAATTGCAAAATTAATACAATTTCTTTGAAGGATGATATTTCAATCCACACATAAAATTTAGATGCGATCGAATAATATTTAAACGAAGCCAAAAATATTACCACAAAGTCACACATGAACCCTCCTTTTTCCATGATTCCTTGGGCACCTTCTGCCTATATTTTCTTACAATGATCCTTTATTTCACTAACCGTAAAAATTCTAATTGTTGATTGTGTGACCTGATTCTTTTTGTAGTACAATAGACCCAATTCTTTCTTAATCTCTGAGCAATTATTTTGCATTATGATTCTTGCTTAACCTCTGAGCGATTCTTCTACGATCCAAAATCCCTTCTTGTACATTGTGTGCATTTCTTCTTAGCTTTCATCTTCTTCCATATCTCTGGGTCTTGGGTCTTCCACTGATGGAATGAGGCTGGATCAGACCCGCTCTCAGAGGCATATACTACAACACACAAAGCATGTTGATCTATGTTGTATATTAATATGAATGTATAGTTATAATTACAAATAAGTTATAGAGATTAGTATAACTTACCAACTCTTCTAACAATAGATCAATTAGTTAAAAATGTAATTAGTTTAAATTTTCCTTAACCTTTTTTACATCTATCCACATGTATTGGTCTATGAAACTACATGATGCTTTAAGCTAAGTAAAAAAAGTAAAAAAATATGTTTTTTATCAAATATTTTGACTTGAATAACCATACAATGAAGCAAATATTACCAATTATTTATGTCGATGCCCATAATTCTACAATGTGTTGCTTAATTGATTGAAATGGAAACATAAGAAAATATTTACCAATTATGTATGTCAATGCCCATAATTTTATAATATGTTGCTTAATTGATTGAAATGGAAACATTGGCATCGTGAGATTGATTGAAAAGTAAACATATAATGAAAACCAACAATATTCTTACCAAGGGAAATGTATCCCAGAGAGCTTGGGAAACTTGAAACTATGTACGCCATGGGTTTTATGTTATCAAGGATCTTTATTCCAAAATCACCTAAATGCGGTGCCAACTCATCATCATCAAGAAAAATATTGCCTGGATTTATATCTCAGTTCACAATGGGGATACACAGTCATGGTGCATGGTGCAAGTAAGACAAGCCATGAGTACACAATGGGGATACACAGTCATGGTGCATGGTGCAAGTAAGACAAGCCAKGAGTAGTGCCAAGTGCAATCTTGTACTGGATATGATAATCAAGCATATGAGCGTTATTTCCTCCTAGCAAGACACCTAGAATAGAACCCAATGTTTCTACCTAAGTAGAAAACCCATGATCATGGTGGAGTTCCCTATCTCTCTTTACATTCAACAAGCTACAACCCAACCATTCCTTAGGAAAACTCTATAAACTTGGCCAATGCCTCCATGACCAATCAGATTTTCTTTGTGCAAACTATTAGGAATATAACATTTATCAAAATACAAATGTTCAAATGGTACTATGTCCCAATGATATTTTAGAAGTGAATTGTCTTTCATATGTTGTAGCTTCTTCTTGATAATGTTGGTAGAAAGATAGGTAGTTGATATACATATAGCTATAACTAAACAAATAATCCGTACAAGATCTCTATGACTGGTTCTAGTCTTGGAGTAATGTTTTGTCATTGGCTTCCTGGTCACACGAAGTACAGAATTTCCGCTAAAGCTAACCAGAGAAATTGCATTATTCAGAGAAAAAGGAAGATGACCAGAAATATTATTGAAGGGCATATCAAATTTTAAGAAGTATAAAAGCTTCAAATCAACTAAGCTTCTTGGAATCTTTCCTTCCAATGAATTATGAGAAAGGTCAAGACTAATAAATTGCTCCAAATTTCCAAAAGTGTCTAGGATGTTTCATGTAAGTTCATTGTTGGCCAAGCTCAATTCAATCAAAGAAGCAAGAAAACCAAGTGAGCTAGGAATCACACCTATGATCTTGTTTGCATCTAAATACAATTGTTTCAAGTTTTAGAAGAAGCCCAATTCCTTTTGCAGACTTCCACTTATCTAAGTGTGAGAAATCATAAGGTTTTTAAAATTGGAATCTCTTCCAACTTGATCTATTGAAAAAATTGCTCCTATTTGAAAAAGTTCGAGACAAGCGATTATTTTGCACTCTAATTATAATTAGGATTGTGGAGGATCCATAGTCTTCTAGAAGATTTCCATAGAAGTTTTTATTGAAAAATGTTATCTTTCGCAATATCCCATTGGTACAAAAGTGTGGAGACACCAACCCACTGAGTTGATTACTTGAAGCATCCAAGATAGTAATTTTACTACTCTTCCCAAGATGCCAACTTAAGTCGCTTGTTAACTCATTCATGAACAAAGAAATATCATATAAATTATCAAGGTCACCAATACCCTCTGGTATCTCACCTGTCAATTTTTTGTTCTAGAGGTGTATAATGTTGGAAACATGCCAACGAATTTCCTCATGCGGTCACATGCACATGCATGCAACTATGTTATTGCGCATGCATGCAATCTATTTATGAACTTGTCGTGTAATTATGTGATATATTCATGATGACTCTAAGTAACTGAGTGATATATGTTATATATGCAAGCATACCCATAGAGGTGTGAGTACAATGTGAGTGCAATGTGTAGTGAGTGTGTGAGAGTAAGATGCAATATTGAGACATTGTGTGTATGAGAGGAGACGATAGTTGTATGCCTAGGTTGACTATTGTAATTCTCCCTTGAATAATAATAATACCGATAATCATTTCCCGTGGTTTTTTCCCTCATTGGGTTTCCACATAAATCCTGTGTCAATTGTGTGCTTGTTGTTCTTGGTTTTAATATGTATTTGATCTTCCTCATTTATGCTTTGGTTTTATGCTATGTTTTTCTTTTGTTGCCCAACAAGTGGTTTCAGAGCTTAGAGTTGAAGGAGCATAGAGTGAAGGAGAAGAGAATATGGTCATTGGATCGAAGACCAGGTTGAGTAGGTGTCACAGGTGAGCCAAGGTGAATTGTGTGCAGGTCTCGTGTGAGGGAAATAACCTTTTTGTGCTAATGGAAAAAGTACAGAGTTCTAAGTTTGAGGTGGAGAAATTCAGCAACAATAATAGCTTTGAGCTATGGAATATCAAGATGTGGGATCTTTTCTAACAACAAGGAAACGACAAGAGCGGTGATGGTTGAGTCACCGTGAAAGAAAAAAAATAAATTTATTTACTTTTGAGTTGTAAAAATTATTTATTGCATGTAAATGGGCATATGTCTGTAAGACCTGGATAGGCATGTGTACCCCTGGTTTATCCGGTCACCTATGAAAATTCTAGACATAGATTTAGGTAGATTGAATATGTGGGGGGGCATGTATGTTGGGTTAACCTTGACTCGGTGAAAGAGTTAATGAGTTAAATCTATTTTTAGGTCAAAGAAGGTGGCTTTTCAAGTCCATGTGTTTTGGGTATCCCGTGGTATCTGTGTACATGGATTGCATGTAAGGAATCCTATAAAAGGCTTGGTGAAATCCATTGTAAATGGGACTTGAGGTAAGCGGTGAAGGCTTACTTGGTTGGTTTGGTCGGATTTGGTCAAAGTTGTTCGAATGCAAAGTTCGAGGTGGAGCAGTGTGTCCAGTTTAGAAATGAAGAAAGGTTGATGTGTTGGCAGGTCAATCAAGTGTTTGAAAATATATGATGAAGGAAAGTTCATATCCATGGAACTTGAAAAGTATTGCAAGGAAGTTGGGATTGAATAGGCATGTTCAGTAATGCCAAGTTGCAACAACAGTTGTGGAAATAAGTGGTTTTTCTATCTGGTAACTCAGTCACCATCGGTTGCAAAAGACATGATGATTCAGGAAGCGGTATGAACAGGTCATCTCGTAATTACTCAAATGTAAAATTATTCGGTTGTGATGCTTATGGTTTTTTATCAACTTTCTAAGTAGGACCCAGATCAAACAGGTAGATCTTTGATATGTTGATGATGTTAAGGAGTACATACTATGGGATCCTACTACCCACATAATCATCATGGAAAAAGATGCAGTGTTTGATGAATCTCCCTTTATAAAATCAAACATAGTAAAATATGAAAGGTTCCAAGCATGGCTGGTAGTAGAAAGGTATTTGGAAGGTATTTATTTCCATGAAAGTTTAGTAGTGGTTGTTAAAAGCTTATTTCGATTCATGTTGTGTTAACACGGGTTTTGATAGTACAACTAAATGTTAAAACTGTTTTACATGGAGTTTTTTGGATAAGGGGATGTATATGGAACAACTAGAATGGTTAGTTCAGAATCACAATAGAAGATTTGTTTGCAAACTCAAAAATCGTTGTATGGCTTGAAGCATGCTAGGAAAATGATACAAGATGTTTGATTCCTTCGTGGTGAGCTAAATTTTACAAGAAGTGAGTATAACCATTGTGTTTATGGTATATTCATTTTCTTGGTGTTATATGTTATGCTTGTTGCAAGCACAAGCATGGTTGAGATCAACAAGTTGGCTTAGTTGGTTGGGAAATTTGTTATGAAGGATCTAGGAGTAACAAAATAAATCTTGGGCATGGAAATACACAGAGAGAGGAAATATGGTAAGATTGGTTATCACAACATAAGTATGTGGTGAAGATACTTAGGAAATTTGGTATGAATAATGTAAAATTAGTAAAATCCTTTTGGATTTCCATTGCAAGTTCACTTCAAGTTTATGTCCTAATTGATGAAGAAGAAAATGGTTATATGTCTCCAGTATTATATGCTAGTAAGAAGTTTTATAATTGCGATGGAGAAATGGTCAGCATTTCACATGCACTTGGTGGTGTCAGTGGACACATGGAAAAACCAGGTGAAGAGCATGGAAATGGGTGCTTCAAACACATAAGCACAAGTATCACCTACAGTGGTTGCACTGATTTGGTTTGTGGTTATGATTCATGATATTTGGACAAGTGCATTCGTTTGGAGCTGTGATGGTGTTTGGCTTCTCTTGACTTGTAGAAAAGGTAATGAATTAATTAAGGGCATAATATATCAGGTAAATTATTGTAAGGTAGAGATTGTTGGAAATATGCCAACAAATTTTTTTATGCGGTCACATGCACATGCATGGAACTATGTTAATGCTCATGCATGCAATCTATTTATGAACTACTCGTGTAACTATATGATCTATTCATGATCACTCTGTGATAGATGCTATATATGCCAGCATACCCATAGACTTGTGAGTTTGCTCATTTATGCTATAGTTTTACGCTATGTTTTGCTTCTGCTTCCCAACATATAAGAACTCAATTTTTCAACGAAATTATCTCTTTATGAATAGTGACCGTCAGATAATTACTATTCAAGTCGAGAGAAGTTAGCGATGTATGTGAGGTTCCTAATCAAAGCAGGAAGCTCTCCAGTCAATTGATTTATATACAATAGCAACAAAAACTGTTTCAATAGAGGTTTAGGAATATGGGCTGTGAGATTTTTATAAGTTAGCTCCAGAAATTTCATCTCTCTGACTTCATTTATTGCAGCCGTAAATCAAATAGAACAGAAAAAGGGTGGTTAAGAACAAGAATTTAATAGATTGTGCCTCACTGACAGGGTTGGAAATTGACAGGTGAAAGATTATTCAATCCAAAGAACAAGAATTTAATAGATTGTGCCTCACTGACAGGATTGGAAATTTACAGGTGAAAGATTATTCAATCCACCAAAACATAGTGATAGGTGTCAGTGGTTACTATAATCCACTTCATTACTAATCAACACTGATAGGGAAAATGCCAAGTTGAAATGATGTGGACACTTGCTGAACATGCGTTCTTGTTCGATTGCCCAGTAATCAAATCTTGGAACTCACATCCAGGCGCTGCAGATTCGAAAAAAGAGTAACAATCAACGCAATGGGCACATGGTAAAGTTTTTAAACATTTTCAAAATAATCAATTTGAAAAATTTGATGTGTGGGGTAAGTCTCCCATCATTAGCATCTGATTGGGCACGTTAAACTGAACAAAACACTACTAAAACAAACAACAATATCTTATGAGATGTGTATTAAGCAGAGAAAATTGCTTCAGGTTAATAATTTCGACAAGGTGTAGAAATTACTTTCACAGGAATCATGTCAATACACGTTAAGCATATTAAAGGCAAGGAGTACAGAAAATTCACGAAGTGTGAATATCTATATTGGAAAGTGCGTAGTTAAGTGTGTAATAAGTGATGGGTAACGTATCCATTCTTATCTCGATCATATTTTCAGCTGACTTTTTTTCCATTATTGAATATAGGTAAAGCATATTTGCCACCCTAATTGCTTATATACCATACGTACTAATTAGTAATCAGTTTGTGTGTTTTTCTGGAGTCCACATTTTATTTTTGAAACAACCGTTAGCACTTTACATTTAGAAAGAGTGCACAGTGCGAGGTATATTGATCTCTTACAAAATTGTATGCATGTATATGACTTCTGAAAGCATGCCTAACACTTATGATGAGTAAAGGAACATGGGTGAGATGCAGCAACTCCATCTCTGCCCTTTCTTCATATTTATTGCTCTTCGTCAGTTCCATCTCTACTTTTTTTTCTCATATTTATTGTTCTTCATACAACCAAGCTTGTTTATTTTAGGTGAATGTTCTTCATACAACCAAGCTTGTTTATTTTAGGTGAATCTGGCTTGCACGTTCAGCTCTATACATTTTTTTTTTTTTAATAATATTTTCTTCATATTTATTGTTCTTCATCAGTTCCATCCCTACTTTTTTTCTCATATTTATTATTCTTCATACAACCACTTTTTTTTTCTCATATTTATTATTCTTCATACAACCAAGCTTGTTTATTTTAGGTGAATCTGGCTTGTACGTGTAGCTATATACATCTTTTTAGTTAATAACATTTCCTTCATATTTATTGCTCTTCATCAGTTCCATCTCTACTTTTTTTTCTCACATTTATTATTCTTCATACAACTAAGCTTGTTTATTTTAGGTGAATCTGGCTTGCAGATTCAGCTCTATACATCTTTTTATTTAATAATATTTCATGTAACTATGCTAAACTGCCTGCTGCAATACCTACTATTGTTGTCTTTCTGAATTTTAACAAAAAGAAGGAACTTGCTACCTTTGCAACTCCCTCTTGTTTGAACATAACATAATTCAAAGAAAATCAAAATCATGTCATTCATCTAACATAAATGAGGAAATTCAAGTCATTGAACATTATAGAATATCATGTAAAGAATTGAAGTGAGAGAGTACAAGTCTTAGCACTTAACTACATATATTTACAACAAAATGTGAGTGGTTGATTTTTTATAAGGGGCTAGGGAAGTAGAGCATATAAATATCTAATTTCAATAATGATAACACTCATTTTCATTTGAACTTAATAGTCATTTCAGTTTTGTTGTTTACCTTATGTTCTTACATTTGTTAAACATTGAATGTTCTAGAATCATTAGTGTTTTCTATCCTAAGGGGTTAGCTCAATAAGTTGTTGTCAATGTTGAACATTGAATGTTCTATAAAAATGGGTGTTTTCTATCCTAAGGGGTTATCTCAACAAGTTCAATGTTGTTGGGTATTTCACAACTAGTTCCATGCCACTAGGTATCATGTTCAAATCCCTTTAATTTAAGCATACTAGTTTGCATCAACAAGTTTATTAAGGCTGTTATCCACAAATAAAACATTATTTATTAGTAGTATCTGAGATCTCCTATTAACCTTAAAAATACAAACTCACAAAATATTCAATTTAATTCTTTCATTGTTAAAACCAAATTTTTTTTTTTAATGAAAGTGATAACTATTTATATCTAAATTGTTCCTCCAACAACCACATACAAAACATATGTCAATGAAAATAACTAATTTACTATGTATAAACCAAACTAATCAAGTCTTTTATATGTAATGTCCAATCTTTACTATTTTACTAACACTTTAAAAACAATATGAAGAGTTTAAATCACATTATTGCAAAGAGAAAATGGAATTATAACAACTAGTTCCAATGATTATATCCATTAAGTTCATATCATCATTTGACTTAATTTTGCTCTTTTTTTTTAAATACAATAATAACAATGTTTGTGGACTAACATTTGGTTTAGTTTCAATAATGAATTATCTTTAAAATAAAAGTATGTGGTTACTTCCATTATAGAAAATTTGGTTTAGTTTCAATGATGAATTATCTTTAAAACAAAAGTATGTGATTATTTCCATTGTAAAAAATTGTTAAAAATAACTTTGTTTTGATTGTTCATTATTAATTCTCAATTAAAGTTCTCTTGACTTTGTTTTAATTGCTTATGATTAACTAATTATATCTTTAATATATTTATATTTATTAAATCATTATATTAAAACAAAATATTATTTTATAAATAAATTTAAAAATTATACATCTTAAATTCTAACTAAATTATATCTTTAAATTAAATTATTAATTATTATTATAACACCGAAACATTTCAACATCACCAAACTAATCCAATCATCTCATCAACTATTTACATTAATGTCTTTGCGTACAAGTTTTTCCTTTACAACCATGCGACCCAAACTTCACAACATGTATCCACAAAATGATGGAACATAGTCCACGACACCCACTAACTTTACTACATAAAGACGTCCATCCACAAACAACTTTACTACATAAGACATCTATCCACAAAACAACGATGGAATATACTGCAAGAAATCCATTAACTGTAAACAAGGAACTCCAAACTTTTAGAATTTGTTCTTCTAAATCCTACAGGTCCACAGATGCTCGAAAAACGAATATTGATTCGAGTGGAATGAGAAGTTGACCCATCATCCAAAAATACGTATCTTATGTGGTAATGTTAGGCCAGAGATCTTAGAATTCATCCCATTTGAGAAAATTGACTTAGAATTAGGTCAGGATCTGGGTAGGCTTATATGCAGTAATCAGGAGTTGGGTTATTTAAATTTTGAGAAAATTTTGTTAAAAGCATCTGGGTGGAGTCAAAAAGCTAAGTCGCTCAATCTGTGTAGTTTTATATAGAGTTTTACGAGTGGGATCTTGAAAAAAAAAATATTGAAGCTATCTCCTGGGAGCATGTATGGGAGTAACTCTATGTTGGGCAGACCCAATTCTAAGGAGAATTGTCATAATTACAAGCTCTCTGGATTTTAACAATCCAGAATATTTGAGAACTCTGAAACGATGGAAGAATTTAATGAAGAAGATATATGGGGTGGTGTTAACGATGCCGAGGCCAAGCACGTTGGTTTACAGGAAACTGGCTGCAATGGTGTTGCAGTGTGCAGATCAGTGGGAATTAAGGAAGGAAATAGTCATAATAGTAGGAGATCGGTGAAGATTCCTTGGAAGGAATCATGTCATGAAGAGAATAATAGGAGGAGAATGATGTATCCGTCTTCTGCACCTGTGAATTTCCCTGACTGGTCTCAGATGGTATGGAAGGAGAAGAAGAATGAGAATTTCTGGAAGGGAAGTCATGGAATAGTTGGTGATAACACTGATGATGATTCCAGGGATTCTGAGAGGATCATCCCACCTCATGAACTCATTGCCAGGCAGCTTGGCCAGAGCGAAATAGCTTCTTTCTCGGTATATGAAGGTGTTGGGAGGACTCTCAAAGGCAGAGATCTCTGCCGGGTTCGGAATGCAGTCTTGACGAGGACTGGCTTTATTGAATGAAATTCAATCTTTGTCTATGTGTTCCAAAATTACTAAACTGAATTTCCAGATTCATGTGTGTGAGCATTATGGATCACTGTGCAATGGAAATCAATAAAAGTTTTTTTTGACATAATGCCTCTGTAAGAGTTCAATTCTCGATGTTTGAAAATCTAAGTGCATTGTAAAATATATAATTTTGTAGGATAGTTGAAATGTTCGAACGATTTGAGGAAATTTTTGGATTATTTTCTTTAGAATAAAAACACAATTGCAATAGACATATACAATTAACTTGTTACATTAAATTGGAAAAATATTTCAGCAAATTTTTGTATTATTTTCTTTAGAATAAAAACACAAGTGTAATATACATACAAATTAACTTGTTACACAAAGTAAGAAATTATATATAGAGAGGAAAGAAATGATATCTATATTAAATTTAAATGAATATGTGATTAGTTTGCATTTGTATTCTTATAAATAATATTTTCACTTTCACTTTTTTTTGGGTTAAGTTCTAGACAAAGTCTCATGTTATGTATAAAACCTCTTATCAAGTCCTTTGTTGAATTATTACATTTCTTGTATTATATTTGTATGTAAGTTATAAACCCCTTCATCACATTATTTCGTTATAATTGTATCTTTTGTCTCCTATATATATATATATATATATATATATATATATATATATATATTATCTGAATTCTTCGGAAGTGGATATATTGTAACAAAGATTTCTCCTTCGAAGTGGAATATAATTCATTGATTTCTTATCATTTTTTAAGCGTTGGATCATAACATTTAGTATGAGAGCTCATTGATCCTACAGTTTTTCTTCTCCAAGCAATTCATCGTATAATTTTCACTATAATTTTTTTCTAGGATGACTCAAACCATGAAAATTGTATGCGATTTAGAGGAAATTTCAAGGTATCTATGGTAAAAATTTCAGCTTATGGGTCATCATACTTGATACACCCTGTGGAAGATATGGTATTTGACTAGTCCTATTAACTGGTCTCAAACAGGTGCTATGGGTAAAATAGTCATATCTTCTTGAGAGAGGATCCAAATCGAGTGAGACCAGTTTCCTTGGATAGTGGACAATTTGTGTTATTTCTGGTACAATTTTTAGAATTTATATCAATTATTGTGTGCAAGGAATGTTGTACAAGTTCACTAACCTAGAAAGGCAAAAAATCAGCAAGGTGTTGGGAAGTTACCTTAACTTCCACTTGACACATCCAATTTTGATTAAAATTTCAGACTCAAAAGGACCGAAAGTTTAGCGATACACCAGAATGAATGTCAACTAGGAGGATAGACTCCAAATTAAGGTTTTAAAAGGTACGTAACTTACAGTTGGCATAACTTTTTATTAAAAGACTTGTTTCTGATGTTTTAAAATTTGTGATAAATATAAAATAGAGGAGTATTATTAGTATTACTCCATATGGGCCCCAAAAAGGTGACAACACAAACTAAACCTCTAGAAGTCTCATCTATAACTCGAGAAGAAAATGAGAACATACATAACAGGTTGTCCAAATTGGAGGAACAAGTTAGTGAATTGAGTGACAAGTCTAATAATTGGGTAAAGTCACAAGGACAAATTCAAGAAATAGAAAAGAACATGGATGAAAATAAAGAAGAAATACAAAGGTCCATGAAAGAAATGAAAAATTCCATGGCTTTCATGTGTTAAGCTCTAGATGAGAGACTCCCTAAAGGAGATATCAAAACACAAGGGAATCATGAAAATAAAGGAATTATTCATGTTGAACAAACTCCCAATAATAAGTCATTTTCAAATAATGAATTTAAATCTAATATTGGAGCTAATTATGGTGGGGGTCATAAATTCAACTTTCCCAAAATTGAATTAAATAAGTTTGATGGTACAGAGGTATTTACTTGGGTGATAAGAAAAGGATTCACATAACAACCTTGAAATTTGAAATAGAACCATATCAATGGTATCAATGGATAGTGAAAATGCAGTCCCCTTTGTATCACCAAACTTGGGGTTTATTTACAAGAGACTTAGAAGCACAATATGAAAAAGTTTTGGAACATGACTACTCGAGTCAATTGAGAAGAATCAAACACTCGGGTGATATTGAAGATTATAATTTAGAATTCTAGGTATTGGCCACAAGGGTGGATAACATAAGTGACAAACACTTGTTCAAAGCTTACATGGGTAGATTAAAAGAAGACATTAAACACGAGATTTTCTTAAGAGAACCTACAAATATTGTGGAAGCTATGCAAAATTTTCATCATATTCATGCCAAAAATAAGGCTACACACAAGTCTAGCATGGGAAGTAGATTTTTTTTAGGGTCATACGACAACCATACCTCAACCAACAAGATTGACACCTCAACAAATGGATGAAATAAGAGAAAAATGACTATGTTTCAATTATGACAGCAAGTATAGTAAAGGGAATAAATGCGGTGAGAAGAAATTATTCTACATATAAAGTGAAGAGGAAGAAGATACCGTACATAAACCAACAAGGTTGACACCTCAACAAATGGATGAAAGAAGAGAAAAAAGACTATGTTTCAATTGTGATAGCAAGTATAGTAAGGGGAATAAATGTGGTGAGAAGAAATTATTCTACATAGATAGTGAAGAGGAAGAAGATTAGGATTTGAAACCCTCACAAGACCCAGATCTAGAAGAAACTACTCCAACAATATATTTTCATGCATTGGTTAGAATTGTTACTCCACAAACCCTCAAGATACAAGGATACATTAAAAAGAACAAGTTAATTGTATTGATTTATTCTCATAGCACCCATAATTTTATCAATTACAAATTAGAAAAATATATCAATTGTTTTGTATATCCTGCACGAGAGTTTCAAGTAACGATTGCATATTGAGGTACCATAAATTGTTTTTGGAATGTCATAGTATTAGGCTCAACATGGGGGAGTATTTTCTGGATAGCCCCATGATTTCCATCCAAATGGGGGGTGTTGATGTTGTATTAGGGGTCTAATGGTTGCAATCATTGGAAATAGTGGCCTTTGATTTTCAAAATATTTTCATGATATTTTCCTCAAATCGAAATGAAATTGAGATTATAGGTATCGAAGGGAAACCCTCTAAAGTGATAAGCTCTAATAGCATGGAAAAAATACTAAAAAATGGACACCGGGTGTAATTGCACAATTATGTTGACTTGATGTTCAAACAAATCTCCAAATAATTATAGCCCATGTTCCATCAAATCTCCAAAAAATTATCAACAATCATTCCAGGGTATTTGTTGAAATTCCTAAGGTTCTTCCACCTGCTCAAGATCACGACCACATTATTCATTTCCAACTAGGAAGTGTAACACCTAACATTACACCTTACAGGTATCCATATGAATAGAAGAGTGAGATTGAGTGCATGATGGAGGAAATGTTAGAGGATAGCATCGTTCAAAATAACCAAAGTTATTTCTCTTCACCAGTGATGTTGGTTACAAAACAAGATGGTTCATGGCGTATGTGTCCAAATTATAGACAATTTAACAAAATGACCATCAAATATAAGTTTCTTATCCCTCTCATTGATGAATTATTAGATGAATTGCATGGAGAAAAATTATTTACTGAGTTGTATATTCGTTTGGGATATCATCAAATCATAATGAGGTAGGAAGACATTCCTAAAACATCTTTTCGAACACATGAAGGTCATTATAAGTTTTTGGTTATTGATGCAGGAGCATCCATACCAAAGGTGCTTGAGGAGGAAAAGTCAACGACCATCACAAATTTTGAAGAAATCAAAATCTTGAGGGACGTTGCATGTTTAAAAGTTTTGATGTGGATTTTACTAAAGTGTCATTAAAAGGATAAGAAGACAAACCCTCGATGAAAGATCGAGGAGGATTGTAATTTTGTCAATGTATTTATAGACAATATAGATCTGTAGCCTTTTTCTGTTATTTTTCTATGCCTATCATTTATTATATGAGGCCTTAGTAGTTGATAGTATTAATTTGATAAGATAGCACTTAAATGGTTGGAGGAAAAAACTTGATGAGCTTCTCTTTGAAAATAATATGTACACTATATGTCTGATTATTATTGTAAGAAGAAATAGATATATCGTAGAGGGTATTGTAGAAGTTGTTGAAAACCCCTATGTATAGAGAACTCAAATTAATATAACAGAGAAGGCTTTGATCCAAATTCATGGGGTGTTATGTTCATTGTGTTCATGTTATGAATGGTATGTTTGCAATTTGCTTTCAGTCTCTGTTATTTGGTTGTTTTATGCTTATGAATGTTGAGCGAATGTTTCTATGAGGAAGAAATAAGTTTTAATTGTTTATCTTCCTCAGAAAACCTACAAAGAGTGTAGTGTTAGTCCACAAGGGGTGCGTCGACAAGTTTCTGAGTTAATCTCAGAAAATCTCAGGAGGGATACTGAGGTTTCACTATCAGCAAGAGTTCAAGGCGTTCACATAAACTATGCAGGAGGTGCATAGGCCGAGCCATTTGTTGGACTCGTTCATCTAAGGAAAGGTTGGAAAATTCTTTGTTGTAAGGAGTGCACAGAGGTGAGTAGATTTCTTTGAGAGATAAAGAATGTTTGGAGAAAGTCTGCAAGGTGTGCGAGGAAACGAACCGATAAGACTTATGAATTTGCAGGGAAGTTTAAGCTCATGAGAGGTAGCGAGTATTTTTGTCCAAAGGAGTAGTTAAGCTCAGGAAAGATAGAGGTTTCACAATTGTTCAGAAGGGAAATCAAGAGTTTGATTCAACCTTGAATTTCACAAATCTCAGGAAGGAGAGTGGTGTTTACATTGGTGGTCAAAAACCACTTAGGAAAGTTCCTAAGGGTCGAACCTTTGAAGGACTCTAAGGGGGCGTAGAGTTTTTAGCATGCAAGGGGTTGAAGATCAGAAGTGGGAGCACGACGTGGAAAGGAAATACCACAAGTGAAGGTGTAGTTCCAGATTTAATCTGGACCATCCAATCAAAGGAAGAGAGGACACACATCATAAGATCCTTCACTTTGGAAGGAAGGTAATTCAGAGGGAACGTGGGTTCGAGGGTCCAAAAATCCTGAAAGTGAACTAACAAAGAGATATGAGTTTTCAACTCCATAGAAGATATGATCGTTGATTGTTTGTAAGATTTCGTCGAATCGCAGTTCGAGGTTATTGGGGCTTGTTGTCTGTAAGACTCCCAAAGCATGAATTTAGAAGTGATTTAAGGTGCGGGGATAGGAAGGTGGAGATTTGAAACCAGTAAATATTTTTGAAGGTCGAACTCGCTAAGCGACTTTTTTGTTTAAGCCTCCAATCATAGCCTATGGTCCCGAAAACCCAAAGGAGCCAAAATCAGGAGCCTAATTCTCAAACGAAGAAGGGGTTCATGAATTGAAGGGTAGATCTTGCACCCGAAATAAATTCGCGTGAGCACAGGAATTGAACCTGTGTATGTGATAGTTTCAATTGGGGTCTATTGAAGGCCTGAAGGACCATACTGGTTCTGTCTTGTGGAAGATCCGTCGACCGGGAGGTCAAGCGTCCTCAGGAGAGAGGGCGGTTTGCATCAAGTGGTATCAGAGCCACACGACAAAAAAATTATGAAGGCTAAAAAAGACACAGGATAGTAAAGGAAATTTAACTCTGAGGAAGAAGAATCTTGGAACAATGCCTCCAAGGAGACGTGTAGAGAGACCTATGCTTGAACTAGATGTAGAAAGAGAGATGAGGGAACTTCATGCTAGATTATATGCCATTGAGACAACACAAAGAAGGGCACCTGACGATGGAGACATCACCAAGGTCAAAAGTGAAGAAGTAGGAATTGAAGAAGTTGCTGCAGAGGATGTTGCAGAGGAACGATTACTAAAAGTTATTGCATGGATGGGAGTAAGATAAAAAATGGGCATCCCAATGTATGAAGGTAATTTGGATGTAGAGGAGATGTTTGATTGGGTGAGGGCTCTTGATAGATATTTTGATTATGAAGACATTGAGGAAGAAAAGAAGGTCAAACATGTAGTCACAAGACTAAAAGGGCATGTAGCACTATGGTGGGATGAATTGCAGGCTGACAGGAGGTGAAAAGGGAAGAAGAATATAAAGAGATGGTACATAATGGTAGCCAAGATGAAATCCAAATTCATACCCAGATATTATCAGATTAATTTGTTCAAAAGACTGCATAATTTGAGGCAAAAGGGAATGACATTCAAAGAGTATACTGAAGATTTTAACAGGTTGAATATTAGAGCAGGTCATAGGGAAAGTGATGATGAGAAATAATCTAGGTACATTAACAACATGAGGTATGAAATTAAAGATGACATCAGCATGGTGACCATTAGAAATGTAGAATGTGCTTATTAAATTTCTTTGAAGGCAGAGGAGAAGTTGGCAAGGAAACAAAGCCAAAGGGGAAGAGGTAGAAGTATGAACAAAGGAAAGGAAATTACCCATGATGGAGTTCAAAATCCCAAGTATGAGGTAAGGAAACCTCATAGCCACCCAGAAAGAGGAGGAAGTTCCAGAGGGAGACAATATGTTGGTGGAAGAAACACTTTTCCTCGCGGAAGAGGAATAGGCAGCGAATGTGAAGTAAAGTTTTTTGCCTGTGGAAAGGTGGGACGCATGTCTTGGGAATACCCTGAGAGGAGGAAAGGAGGAGGCCAAGCTCACATTTTAGGAGCTCAAAGGATAAATGTTGAAGAATAAGTTGTTCTCTTAAAACCAGAGGAGGAAGTGAAGAAACTAGTCCAAAGGAATAGCTTGTTCATGACTACTTGCAAGGCCAAGGACGGGGTCTGGAAAGTGATAATTGACAGTGGAAGCACTGACAATCTATTATCCACAGATATGGTGGAGAAGTTAGAGATGGAAAAAGTTGCACATCCCAGCCCATATAGAGTTTCATGGTTGCAAAAAGGACACCAGGTAATGGTTACTAAATAGTGCCAAGTTGAATTCAAGATAGGAGGATATAGGGATGAGATCTTGTGTGATGTGATTTCTATGGATGTTTGTCATCTTTTGTTGGGAAGGCCATGGAAATATGACAAAAATTTCATTCATGATGGAAGGAAGAACACCTATACTTTGGAAAACAATGGTAGGACACACATGTTGCTTCCAATTGAAGACAAGAAAATGAAGGAATAAGCCATCCCAAGCATACTTCTCATGAGTGGGAAGGAACTCTTGAATGAATTTAAGAAAGAACAAGAAATGTAGTTTTCTATAGTAAGGAAACCAAACGTCATTTTGATAAGTAATTCAATGGAGGATTTGCCTCAAGAAATTCGGGAACTGCTGGAAAATTTTGTTGATATAGTCATGGATGAGTTTCCTTTCTCATTGCCACCTATAAGGAGTATATGCCATCATATTCACCATATACTAGGAGAATGTCTACCAAACAAAGTTGCATATAGGTTGACAGCTCAAGAGAATGAAGAGTTCAAGAAGAAAGTTCAGGATTTGATGGACAAAGGTTTGATATGGGAAAGATTGAGTCCATGTGTTGTACCAACAGTATTAAGCCCAAAAAAATATGGAGGATGGAGAATGTGAAAATACTCAAGAGATATCATCAAAATCACCATCAGGTACAGATTCTCTTTACCAAGAATGGATGACTTAATGGATTACTTAAGTGGAGCAATTTTTTTTTCCAAGATTGACTTAAAGAGTGGATATCACTAGATAAGAATGAGAGAAGGTGATGAGTAGAAAACAACATTCAAGACAAATGAAGGGTTGTATGAATGGATATTCATGCTATTTTGGTTAAAAAATGCTCCAAGTACATTTATGAGGTTGATGAATGAAGTGCTGAAATATTTCATTAGCAAGTTTGTAATTTTGTATCTTGATGATATATTGATCTTCAACAAGACTAAATAAGAGCATATGAGACATTTGAATCTAGTGATGAGGAGGTTGCATCAAGCGAAGCTACTGATAAATTTGAAGAAATCCTCTTCATGCAAACATAACTCATTTATTTGGGGTTTGTAATTTTGGCCAATGAACTGAAGATGGATCATGAGAAGGTAAAATCAATCAAAGAATGGCCATCACCGAGAAACATCTTTGAGGTGAGAAGCTTCCATGGTTTAGAAAGTTTCTATAGGAATTTTATTAGAAATTTTAGTGGGATATGTGCATCGATTTTAGACACAGTCAAGAAGAGACATAAGTATTTTAATTGGACAGAAGAAGCAGAGAAGAGCTTCAGATTATTAAAGGAAAAGATAACTGGACAACCAATTCAAGTTTTTCTAGACTTTGGTAAGACATTTCAAGTAAGGTGTGATGCAAGTGGAGTTTCAATTGGAGTTGTCTTAAGCCAAGATAATAGACATGTCGCTTATTTTAGTGAGAAACTGAATGATACAAAGAATAAGTACTACACATATGAAAAAGAGTTTTATGCAGTAATACAAGATTTAAAGAAATGGAGAAACTACTTGATTCCTAAAGAGTTTGTTTTATACAGTGATAACTAATCCTTATAATTCATAACTAGACAAGAAAAATTGAATCAAAGACACACCAAATGGATTGAATTTATGCAGAATTTTACTTTTGTAATTAAACATATCTTTGGGAATGCTAACAAGGTTGTTTATGCACTAAGAAGGAGATTCTTGATTCTACAGGAGTTTCAGGTGAATAAATTGGGGTTCGAACACCTTAAGTAAATGTACAGTGATGATTCTGATTTCAAGGAAGCATATGAAGCATGTATGAATCTTGTATTGAGAAACAAAAGCTAGTGGGCAGAATACTTGATTCAAGATGGATTTATGTTTAAAGGCAATCAACTATGTATCCCAAAGTGTTCCATGAGGGACAATCTCCTAAAAGAGAAGCACAGTGGAGGACTAGTTGTACATTTCTTCCATGAAAAAACATTTGCACAATTGAACTATTCGTATTATTGTCCAGGTATGAGAACAAAAGTAAAAATGTTTGTTAACGGGTGCATAATTTGCCAACATGCTGAAGGAAAAATACAAAACATGGGATTGTATCAACCATTTCCAATACCATAGAGGCCTTGGGATGTAATGAGCATGTATTTTCTATTGGGACTACCAAGAACCCAAAGAGGTTGTGATTCCATATTTGTGGTAGTGGACATATTTTCAAAAATGGCACACTTTATCCCATGCTAGAAGACAAATGATGCAACACACATTGCAAATTTGTTTTTTAAAGAAGTTGTTAGAATTCATGGACTTCCAAAGAGCATTGTATCAGACAGAGACACCAAGTTTGCTGGGAATCTTTGGAGAACACTATGGAAGAATTTGGGGACAGATTTGTCCTTCATCTCATATTATCACCCTCAAACAGATGGACAGACTGAGGTCGTGAATAGGAGCTTGGGAAATTTGTTGAGGAGTATGGTAATTGAACATTGTACTCAATGGGATCAGATTCTGCCACAAGAAGAGTTTGCTTACAATGAATCATCAAATAGGAGCACTGGAAAGAGTCCATTCCAAATTATGTATGCAATGCATCCAAGAGTATTGTCTGAGTTGATAGACATAGAACAAAGTGAGTTCAGGAGTGTTGGAGCAGAGGATTTCATTGCAGGAATGCAGAAGCTCCATAGCCAAATCAGAGAATAGTTGAAAAACTCTAGCCAAGAGTATAATCATAGAGTTTATCAACACAGAAGAGAGATTCAATTTGAAGTGGGAGACTTAGTTTTAGCACATCTCAGAAAGGAGAGTTTCCCAAGGGGAACATGCAAAAAATTGAAGATGAAAAATATTGGTCCATGCAAAATCTTGATAAATTTGGAGGCTAATGCTTATGAATGAGAGTTGTCGGATGATGTGGGCATATCACCCATATTCAACATAGAAGACATGTATGCTTACAGGGAAGATGAGGAAGGAGGACCCAAAGATTAGAAAGAGATTCAGTCGGAAAAACACATGCATATAGAAGAAAAGCCACAGATGGAGAAGATTATTGATCAAAGGGCTAGTAAGAAGACCAGAAGAAAGACCTACTATGAGTATCTAGTCAAATGGAAAGGACACCCCGTAGAGGATGCCAGTTGGGTTAGTGAAGCAGATATCCAGAAACATGGAAGGACAATATAGGAGCTCATGGACAGGAGTCCATGAATTTTTGTCCAAAGAAGTATGATGCAAGAACATCCATGCCAAAGGCTCTTAAGGAGGAAAATTCAACGGCCAACGCAAATTTTGAAGAAATCAAAATCTTGAGGGACGTGGCATGTATACATTTTTTGATGTGGATTTAATTAAAGTATCATTAAAAGGATAAGAATACGAACCCTCGATGCAAGATTGCAGAGGATTGTAATTATGTCAATGTATTTATGAAAAATACATATCTGTAGCCTTTTTCTCTTATCTCTCTGTGCCTATCATTTATTAGATGAGGCCTTAGTAGTTGATAGACTTAATTTGATAAGATAGCACTTAAATGGTTGGAGGGAAAATCTCAATGAGCTTCTCTTTGTAAAGAATATGTAAACTATATGTCCAATTATTATTGTAAGAACAAAATAGATATATCATAGAGGGTATTGTAGAAGTTGTTAAAGACGTTGTTGAAAACCCCTATGTACAAAGCACTCAAATTAATATAACAGAGAAGGCTTTGATCCAAATTCATGGTTTGTTATGTTCACTGTGTTCATCTTATGAATGGTATGTTTGCAATTTACTTTCAGTCTTTGTTATTTGGTTGCTTTATGCTTATGAATGTTGAGTGAACATTTCTGTGATGAAGCAATAAGTTTTAATTGTTTCTCTTCCTGAGAAAACCTGCAAGGAGTGGAGTGTTAGTCCCCAAGGGGCCAAGTCATTTGTTGGACTCGTTCATCTAAGGAAAGGTTGTAAAATTATCTGTTGCAAGGAGTGCACAGAGGTGAGTAGATTTCTCTGAGAGATAAAGAATGTTTGGAGAAATTTTGCAACGTGTGCGAGGAAAGGATCCCAGAATACTTATGACTTTGCAGTGATGGTTAAGCTCAGGAGAGGTAGAAAGTATTTTTGTCCAAAGGAGTAGTTAAGCTCAGGAAGGATAGAGGTTTCACAATTGTTCAAAAGGGAACTCAAGAGTTTGAGTCACCCTCAAATTTCAAAAAGCTCAGGAGTGAGAGAGATGTTTATATTGGTGGTCGAAAACCACTTAGGAAAGTTCCTAAGGGTCAAACCTTTGAAGGACTCTAAGGGGATGTAGAGTTTTTAGTGTGCAAGGGGTTGAAGCTTAGAAGTGGGAGAACGACGTGGAAAGGAAATACCACAAGTGAAGGTGTAGTTCCATATTTAATCTTGATTGTTTGATCAAAGGAGGAGAGGATACACATCATAATATCCTCCTCTTTGGAAGGAATGTACTTCAGAGGGAACGTGGGTTCGAGGGTCATAAAATCCTAAAAGAGAACTAGCGAAGATATTTGAGCCGTCAAATCCGTATAAGATATGATTGTTGGGTGTTTGTAAGATTTCGTTGAATCGAACTTTGGGATTATTGGGGCTTGATATCTGCAAGACTCCCGAAGCGTTAATTCTAAAGTGAGTTAAGGTGTGGGGTCTAGAAGGTGGAGAGTTGAAACCGGTAAATATTTCTGAAGGTCGTACTGGCGAAGGGCCCTTTTGGTTTAAGCCTCCAGTCATAGCCTATGGTCCCAAAAACCCAAGGGATCCAACACCAGGATCATAACGCTCAAATGAAGAAGGGATTCATGAATTGAAGGGTAGAGCTTGCACTCAAAATCAATTCGAGTGAGCACCATTTGGGTCTATTGAAGGCCCAAAGGACCATACTCTTTCCATATTGTGGAAGATTCGTCGATCAAGAGGTCAAGTGGCCCTGGGAGAGAGGGGGGTTTGCATCAGTTATGCCATTTGGACTTACAAATGAACCTTCCACATTTCAAATATTGATGAATTCTATTTTCAATCCCTTCCTTATAAAATTTGTGTTAGTATTTTTTTATTGCATACTAATCTACAAAAAATCTTTGGAAGAGCATGTACGACATGTTGACAGAGTATTACAACTATTGAAAAAGAAACAACTTTATGCAAATCCTTCCAAGTGTGCTTTTGGGGTTCAAGAAGTGGAGTATTTGGGTCATATTTTATCTCATGAAGGTGTAAAAGTGGACCCTAACAAAATTAAAACTATGATGGAATGACTAATTCCCAAAACCTTGAAGAAACTTAGATGCGTATTAGGATTGGCGGGCTATTACCGCAAGTTTTTCAAGAACTATGGTTATATAGAAACACCTCTAATGGAATTATTAAAGAAGGAAGCATTTTCTTGGAATAAAGAAGTAACCAAATCTTTTGAAAAAATTAAGGAGGCTATGTGTACAACTCTCATCTTAGACACACTTGACTTCACAAAAACATTTATTCTGGAGTGTGATGCCTCAGGTCATGTAATTAGTGCAGTTTTAATGCAGGAAGGAAGACCCCTTTCCTTTGAAAGAAACCAACTTAAAGGAAAAAAGATTAGTAAAACCCATTTATGAAAAATAAATATTGGCCATACTACATGCAGTTCATAAATGGTGCCCCTAAATAATAGGAAGACACTTCAAGGTAAAAACATATCATAACAGTTTGAAGTACTTCTTGGAGAATTATTATCTTCAAAAGAGAAAACAAAATGGGTTAAAAATATGTCAGGTTAAGACTTTGAAATTATCTACAAAAAAGGAAAACATAATTTTGTGGGGGAGGTTCCCTTTTAAGGAAAGAAGAAGAAACAAAAGGTTCATTATGGGTTATTTATATCCCGCAATCTAATTGGGTGAAAGAAGAAAGGATAGAATGGAATCAAGATCAAGAGGTAAGAAAGATCACTCAACAACTACATGAAGACCCCAATTCAGTACATAATTTTGTAAGTAATAATGAATTGAGGGTGAAAAAATGAAGATGGGTTACACTTTTGCTTGTTTTATGAGAAAAAAAACTGTATTTTTACAAGTTATTCAACTTTCGGCATACGAAAGTATTTTTTTTATTTAGAATTTCACTTTATAGTAAAAACAAAACTTGTGAAAAATTGTGTTAGCTTTCCAATGACTATTTTTCAATTTTGTTTTATTATGATTTGATATGTCAATTGGACAATTGTTTAACAGTATGTTCCTTAAACATGAAATGAATGATAATGAGTTATTTATTTCTACAACAATGTATCTATTATTAAACTTATATTTTTAAGAAATGAAATATACTGCAACAATCTACAGAGACTCTATTTTATTATGACTATAATTTTGAATCTAACAGATGAACATTATAATTTCTAGAATTTTTTTAAGTTGACCAAGATGAAAACATTGCATATTTTAAACACGTGTTTTTCTACACGTTGTATCTACCTTAATTTTTACTTAAAACTAAAATCTAAATATACCCTTTTGAAAAGAACAGCTTAAGGATTATGAATATATTGTTTTCCAAATTTTTCACTGTATATTTTTAGAGATACTGATATTTCATTTCACCGAATCATAATGTCTGCTGAAAATATTATGTAGTGATGTTTTTAAAAAATTAAATAAAAATAGATAAAAATAAAGAAAATGAAAACAAATTATTGGAATTGAAAGTAGATTTAGTTTTGGAAATGTTGGTGTCAATTTTGAAATCAAATTCTCAGTATTTGCAGGAGTCCGCAACATTTGAAGTTCAATTAAGCGTGGGGAAATTCTCTCGTTTTAGTTTTCAGTTCCAATTTCCTTTTTTCGGCCGAAAGAATAAAATATAACGGAAACCGTCAAAACTGAATGGTTTCCAAGGTTTTCGGCCGAAAAACCAGTCTTTCGGCTGAAAGACTGTCGAACAAATTTCGTCCGTCGAAAAAAATGAAACAACACATTGTATCGTTTCCTTTCGCGCTAAATTGTATAAATAGGCTTTCGGCCGAACACATTTAACACAATTCATCAGATGGACAGACATATATAAGCTCGAGGATAGGGATTTCAAAGCATTTCTATTACTGATTGCAGTTGTATTCTTTTCTTTCTTTATTTTTTCCCTCTGTTCCATAGGCTTAATTGGAGAATCGATATCGATACATGGTAGTTTTCTAGAGCACTTAAACAAAGTTTTGAATCATATTTTTGGTTTTTGTTGAATAAGGTAATTGATGTTTGTTCAAGTTTTTATTGGAATAACAATTTATATGTTGAAAGATAAATGTTGAGCATTTTTTCAAGGTGATGTCTTTGTTGAACATATCTTTTACAGATAACTCTAAAAGTCATGGGAAACAAAAGTTTGCGCAAGAGAAAATATTATCGCACTCGAGATGATACTCGCCAAATCGAACAAAGGAAAGATATTTATCGGAGAAAGAAACAAGAACGTGCAAATATTGAAGAAAGAAACGATGATAATGTCAATAGATATTTTCAACAAGAAGAAGTTCAACGAGGTATGCATACACATATGATGATCGAGCACACGACACACATTGGGACTGTATTCAGAAAGTACAAAATTCAAAGTATAGAATTCAAATTTAAAATATTGTAAATAATATAATTGATTGTAATTACAATTTGATGTTTTTCAAAAAACATAAATAGATTTGTCTCATAATTTCGAAGAAGACGTTTAAACTGAAATTGAAGCAGAAGACGTTGAAACTAAAATTGAATCAGAAGATGAATCACCTATAGGTATGTACATAAATTTAGATTAACACAAGATGAACACTCAAGTATATATAACTTAGTGAATTTGTGTTTGGGTTATGTTTTTTAATATAAACTTTAAATTGAATTATCCAAGAGAATCTATCAACATTGATGATGAAATATTAGAAAATGTTGATACTATCAAATTTGGGAAGAAAAAAGCTAAGCATTATATAAGATATTGAACTAAGAACATGTATAATACTTTTTTCAAAGATGAATCAGTAACAGTACAGGCTCAACTTTTTATAAGATATCGAACTAAGAACATGTATAATACTTTTTTCAAAGATGAATCAATAACAGTACACGCTCAACTTTTACTTTGTCTATTGAAGTCAAGAAAGTTAAAAGAAGCTACATCATTATTGGGTATTCAAAAGTCGACAAAGGATACAAAGGTGCAACAGAATGTTTTTAACAATAGAGCTAATGTATTAAAAGATTTTGGAAAATCTTGAAAAGAAGATGCTCGTGTTGCACGTAAAACGTTACAAACAACAATTGTTTAAGGGAGCAATATAAAAGATCGTTTGACACTACACATGGAAAAAATGATGGGAACATCAAGAAAAACATTGCACAAACATAGAAAATTTTGTTTCCAAATAGATGTAAATGATGAATTGGCTTGTTGGACAGTGATTTCTACACAACCCTACAAAGATAGACTTGCAGAAAATGTTAAAGAATTGGTTGTTGGACAACTGAGACGGGCGGGGGGGGGATGAATCAGTTGTTACCATGCTTAAACAATTATGCTTCTTTTAAACGCTTTGCAGAAACACTGAATGATGATCACAATAATGCAGGGAAATAAACAATGGCACTTTCAGCATCATTCACATATATGAGAAACACAAAGACAGATATTTCCCAAGGAAACCCATACAGAGTAAAAACCTCTTTTTCTTTATATGATAAGTAATAGTTACATTCTTTACATTATCATACATATGAGCACCAACTCATAATGAGGCTACAACCTCAGTTTTTCAAGCTACTACTTGCTGAGAGAACCAACTCTCTATTTTCTCTAGAATCCACTAGAAAGAAGCACCAACTCCCTGGTTTCTCTAGCACCAACTAGAAGGAAGCACCAACTCCCTAGTTTCTCTAGCACCAACTAGAAGGAAGCACCAACTCCCTGTGTTCAAGCACCCACCAACCACCCTGAATAATATAAATCTTTGCTACTGAAACTTATTACAGTGATATAATGTTCAACAATCGCTTACCAGACTCATCATTGTTCTGCTACATTTCGTTGCTCTTTCTGCCTCACTGCCTTCCTGCACACATGACTTGCGCTATCTATTCTTCTGCTCTTTATGCTCTATGTGCCATGTCCATTCACTGCACAGTTCCTCTTATGTTCAATTCAGCTATTGCACTCTCCTCCTTCTTCACACATGAATCACCTTCAACAATCAACAACCACAACAACCCCATGTCTTCTCTGTACCGTATACTTATAGCTTATGTTCATCTTGTGCATGAAATGTGTGCAATACCTCTACATGCTCACACCGCGCTGATATCCTCCACCTCTCGAGTGCTCTGCCTGATCATCATGGTAACTCTTCAGCTTCTATGGCAGTTTTCCCACGCGTTCAGCATCACTGGATGTTATGCTAAGATTCCTCAGCCTCTCTGGTAGTTGAGACTCTTTGTATTCTCTGTGATAGTCGAGCTCACCTTATTTGTTTTAGTTACAGGCCTCAATGCCCATCCAACTATCAATACCTTCTAAGAATAGTCTTCCTTCACTGGACAAAGCTTGGAGACTCTTCATCTCCTCTGGCGATCACACAGAGGTCTCTTTGAATTCTCTAGCAGACACCATCAATGGTTTCTGGTATTTTCACTGTGTCGTGCATCAGTGGCCCTATGATCTCCTTTAGGTTTATCTGCATCGTTGGATGAACTTTATTAATCTTGCCTTTAAATCGGGTTTTGTCATTTCGGCATTCCTATACCCAAGTGTCTTGACACTTCATGTCGCGATCTCCGAAGCTTCGATACAGAGATTTTCTACGCTAGCTCCTTCCTCTATATGACCATGGCCATGACCAAGCGCTTATGCTTAAAGTGCTTTTTAGCGAATTCATGTTTTGTGAATCTGGAGATGAGGCATCTCGACTCTCCAAGTCACGATCTCTGAAACCTCGAAATGGAGCTTATCTGGACTGAATCCTTCCCTTCTTGTGACCAAGGGCTATGACCACAACCTTATGCATAAGGTTCTTTTGTGATTTCACATTTCGTGAGTCTGGAGATGAGGCATCTCGACTCTCCAAGTCGTGATCCCTAAAACCCCGAAACAACGTGGGATCAACGGTCCCGATCAATACTTGATCTAACGGCTCAGATAATGTCATGATTTCTCATATCACAATTTCGAGTAATATTCTTTGACATATTCAACACTAGATCTGCGAAACTCCAAAATGGACTGAGGTCAACAGTCTAGATCAGATCGTGATTTAACAACTGCGATTGAATCGCGATTTCGCATATCACGATTTCAACATTCTTGTTGCATTGTTCTCCATGTCGCGATTCACGAAACTCCGATATGGAGTTGGATCAACGGTCCAGATCTGATCTTGATTCAATGGCTGCGATTAAGTCGCGATTTTTCATATCGTGAAATCGGGTTTCCTATGGATAATATTACTTGACATCTCCTACTCTCGATCCCCGAAACTCTGACATGGACTGGAATCAACAATCCAGATTCAACCTTAATCTTACGGCTGAGATTAAATCATGATCTCAAATATCATGATTTCGAGAGGTTAGGGAACATCATTCCTTTGACTCTCTAGTCAACAAACTGATGATCTATCCCCACGTGTCTTGCCTGAAGATTGATGGTCCTCCTTCTTTCAGGATTTTGTGAGCCCTCTACTCCTTGCACTTTAAAGAACGTGTAGGTTCTCCTCGATCCAACGGTGGTCGGACCCTGCATTTGGATCTAACGCCCGAGATATATCCTCCATATATGTGTGCTCCTCTTGTCTACATTCAGATCTGACAGCCATCGGGAATTCAGAATGAGATCCAGCGATCACTGACACTTCTCCTCTGGAGCATACTTTGTCCTTATTTTGCCTTCGCTGCATACTCTGATCTTGTCGAGCTTGCTCTGCAGCGTCTTCCCAAACTACTTCTGGTGCCCGTCTGTTACATTCTTCTGGTACTCAAGCCATCATCGTTGTTGTACTTTCCATCAATGACAAGCATACGCTGCCTGTAAAACATGCCAACAATCTCCCCCTTTTTCATTGATGGCAACTAAGGCACCCGAATTCTTTTCTCCCCCTTTGACATCAATGTCAAAGAAGAGACATGCTCCCCCTGAGCTATTGCAATAATTTTAGGAGGCATTAGATATTCAAACAACACACAACTCTCCCTAACAAGATGGACTCTTTAGGTGTGAAATGAAATGACACCCAGCTTCTGTCTGAGATATTCAAACGGTGTCTTGGCTAGGGGTTTAGTAAAGATGTCTGCAATTTGTTCTATAGTGGGAATGTAATGTACCTAAACAATCTGATTGGTGACCTGCTCTCTCAGAAAATGATATTTTATGGGAATACGCTTGGTCTTGGAGTGGAATACGCGATTTTTAGACACACTGATGGCACTAGTATTATCACAATGAATTGGGATCGGTGCAGTGTATTTTACCTCTAAGTCTACAAGTGTCTGAATCATCCATAATACCTGAGTGCAACAAGTAGCCGCAACATTGTATTCTTCCTCTTTGGTTGATAAAGAAATGGAACCTTGCTTTTTACTAAGCCAAGCTACTAAAGAATCACCTAGGAATAATGCTCCTCCACAAGTGCTTTTTCTCTCATCGACACAGTTTTCCCAATCTGCATCTGAGTAAGCGGTTAACTGAAAATTTTGATTTTTGGGATACCACTGGCCATAATTCATTGTTTCTTTTAAATATCTGAATATCCTTTTGACAACTTTCAAATGACTTTGTTTGGGTGTAGCCTGATATCGTCCTACCATTCCTACAACATGCATTATGTCTGGGCGATATGCCATGATGTACAACATGCTTCCTATCATTGATCGATATGAGCTTTGATCAACATCAGGTGAATCATCATCCTTTCTTAATTTACATCCAGTTACCATCGGTGTACCCACAGGTTTAGAATCTTCCATTTGAAACCTTTTCAGCATTTCTCTTAGATATTTTTCTTGAGAAATGAACATCCCTTCTGGTTTCTGAGTAATTTGCAGACCAAGAAAAAATGATAGTTCTCCTATCATAGACATTTCAAATTCAGACTCCATGGCAAAAGCAAACCATTGTACCAGTGAATCCTTATTACATCCAAAGATGATGTCATCTACATAGACCATTACGATGAGCAAATCATTATCCTCTATTTTAATATACAGATTATTGTCAGTTGTTCCTCTCTTGAACCCTTTGTCTTTGAGATATGTATCCAGTCTATGATACCAGGCTCGAGGGGATTGTTTTAAACCATATAAATATTTCTTCAGCTTGCATACTAAGTCAGGGTTATCAGACAATTTGAAACCCTCTTGTTGTTCCATATAGACTTCTTCACTTAAATATCCATTGAGAAAGGCTAACTTGACATCCATTTGGTAGACTTTAAATATTTTATGACAAGCATAGGCAAGAAACATTCTGATAGCTTCTAATCTTGCTACGGACGCAAATGTTTCATCAAAATCTAGTCCTTCTATCTGAGCATACCCTTTACAGACTAACCTTGCTTTGTTCCTGATAGTTTATCCTTGCTCATTCAACTTATTCTTAAATACCCATTTGGAGCCAATGACGTTTTTACCTTCAGGTCTTTGAACCATCTCCCACGTATTGTTTTTCTCAATTTGAGCTAGTTCTTCATTCATTGCTTTAACCCAGTCATCATCTTTTCTAGCTTCATTCAAATTCTTGGGTTCCATCATGGATATGAAGGCTGTATGAGATTGTTCGGTGTTTTTGATTAGCTTTCTCCTGGTTTGTACACCTTTGTCTTTTTCTCAAATTATTTGACTTGCAGGATGATTCTTTTGAATGATTCTGGAGGAGGAATTTGTAGTTGACTGTTGATTTGAGTCTGTCTGAGTGTTTGAGTCTTCATCTGATTCAGATTCTTAATTTTCTAATTCTTGGACTTGTTCATCTTCAGCTTTAGCTGTGTCTTCTGTAGAAGACTCATTACTGTACACCTCTCTTGCTGGGATTCCTTCATCATTTTTTACATCAATACAGTCAACCATTTTATGCAGCCTCTTATTATAGCATTTGTATCCTTTACTGTTTGTAGCATACCCTAAGAAAATACCTTCATCCGCCTTGTCATCATATTTTTCGAGGTTCTCATCATTATTCTTTATGTAGCATTTAATCCCAAAGACTCTGAAGTGTTTGATTGAGGCAGGTCTTCCAAACCATAATTCATAAGGTGTCTTGTCACTTTGTGGTCTGAGGTGAGATTTTTTAATCACATGGAGTGCTATGTGTATTGCTTCTACCCAGTAGGTTTGACCAATGTTCTTCTCATTCATCATTGACCTGGCCATTTCCTGCACTGTTCTGTTTTCCCTCTCAACTACTCCATTTTGTTGTGGAGTTCTTGGGATTGTGTATTCTCTCTTGATCCCATGCTCATCGTAGAATTCCTTGAAGTCTCTTGACATAAACTCTCCTCCCCAGTCTGATCTTACTGCCTTTAACCTCTTCCCTATTTGAGTCTCAGTTAAAGCCTTAAATATCTTAAACTTCTCAAATGCTTCATCTTTTTCTTTGAGAAAGGAAACCCAAGTAAGTCTGGAGTAATCATCGATAATTAGCATGAAGTAGTTTTCTTTCCCTATGCCTTCATGTCTTGATGGTCCACATAAATCCATATGAACTAGTTGGAGTGGTTTCTCTGTTGAAGTAAAGCTCTTGGACTTAAACTATGTCTTGTTTTTCTTCCCTACTTGACAGGGTTTACATACTGAATATTGGGGCTTTGATATTCTCAGAAGATCTTTTACTGCCTCGAGGTTTTTGAGTTTGATTAAGTGGTCAAAGTTTATATGTCCAAGTCTCCTATGCCATAACCAACTTTCATCATGTTTTCTTAGATGACATTCTTCTCTATTTTCTTTCAGCACATATACATTATTTTCTATCCTTATGCCTTTGGCCACCACCTGTCCTGAGTTTACAGACTTTATCTTGCAATCCTTGGACGTGAACAACACCTCACATCCTCTATCACACATTTGACTTACACTGAGCAAATTATGTTTCAGCCCATCCACAAGTAGAACATCTTGGGCTTTTCCTTTTCCATTACTTAAGCTCACCATCCCTTTTCCTTTTATTTTCCCTGGAGCATCATTTCCAAAGGTTACGGTTCCTGATTTGCTTTCACTTAGAGATAGAAACTTGTCTTTGTCTCCCGTCATGTGTTTGGAGCATCCATTGTCTATATACCTTGGGTTCGTTTTTCTTTGAGTAGAAAATACTAATCCACACTTGTTACTTTCCTTCTTCTTCCAAAACTTGACATTTTCAACAGGGGATTTCAAATATGGTTCATAGTTCATTAACCGACAGTCAATATATTTGTGTCCAAAGTTATGACAAGTGTAGCATTCAACCTCATTATTCAATAAGTCAAACTTATTGTTGCATTGTTGCCTACTTATTGACTGTTGATTATTTATTTCCCTCCTTAGTTGTATGTGTCCAGACTTAATTTGGCAATTTGCAGTCTGTGAAGGATTATTACCTGATTGTATCATTCTTTGTTGTGGGAAGTATTTATTCCTTTGAAATATTAATTGCTCATTTCTAAGTCTTAAGGAACAATTTACATCTTTGTGACCAAAGTTAGAAAAATAGAAACATTAGCCATAGAAAAATTCTTTGTACCTGGAAAATGGTTGTCTTCTTTGAGCAAATTGATTTCTTTCTTGTTCATGACGTCTTTCAGCAGAGAGAACATTGTTTCTTCGTCCTACAGATTCAGTCCTAGCACCATTTTCTTTACTCATCCTGGGTTGTTGATTGTCTTCCTTTGTTTCTACAGGTTTGTTATTGTCATTGGTTGTACTTTTGACAAACTTGATGGGTTCTTCATTTCCTGTCTTCTCACTGCTTGATCCCTCTTCATAACCCAAACCAGTTTTTATCTTTGGATTCCTTTGCTGATTCAGAATGGTGACTAATCCTTCTGAGGCTTTGATACTTGACAGATTCTAATTATACAAGGCTTGAATCTTCTCCATTTCTTTTCTTGTTTTCACTACTTCTTGTTCTAATGATTCACAACTTGCCTTCTTTTATAATAGTTGTTGTTTCAGAATCTCTTTGATTTTCTTTGCCTCTTCCAATTCTACCTTTAGTAGGACAAGGTCTTCACCAGGTTCTTTACTGTCTTTCTTGAACTATATCAACAATTATCTTTGCTTTCTGTTCTTGATTCTTAGTCTATAAATCTCTTCCAATGCACTGATCAGTTCTCCTTCCATGTCAACCACATCTTCTTCTTCATTAACGTCACTCCCTGTGCTATTATTGTCATAGTCCTCTTTGGCCATAAGTGTGAATTCATTTAGTTTATCTTCAATAGATGAATCATTGTCCTCATCATCTGAAGGATCATCATCATTGTTTTCACAAAGACTTTTCTTCTTAAAGTTATTCTCTTTAAAGAAATTTATGTGTTTGTATTTCTCCTCATCATCACAAGTCTGATCCTTTCATTTGTGGGGACATTTTTTTCCAAAATGACCTATCCTACCACAGTTAAAACATTTGAAAGGCAGATTACCTTTGTATTTTCCTGATCCCTTCTTCAGTCTCTTCACAAATTTTGCTTCAATTTCATCGGGCTCAGAATCCTCATTCTTGTCTTCTTTAAATGATGCTTCTCTGGAGGTGGGTTTATCTTTAACTATTATCATTTGATATGCAGTCAATGTTCCGAGAAGTTGGTCAAACTACAAGGTTTTTAGATCATTAAGTTCTTCTATAGTAGAGACCTTCGGGTTGAACCTATCTGGGAGAGATCTCAAGATTTTCTGAACTAAAGAAGGTTCCCCAATTGTTTCACCAAGTGCCTTCATTGCATTTACCATTTCTTCTACTCTCAGAAAGTATTTTCCAACAGTTTCATCTTCCTTCATCTTCATCTATTCAAATTGTATTCTGTAGGTTTGAAGCTTTGCATCCTTTACCTTCTCATTACCCTCATAATTGTTAATGAGTTTGTCCCACATTTCTTTGGCAGTTTCTAGGTGCATAACTTTTACGAATTCTGCTTCTGCAAGCCCACTCAAGATAACATTCATGGAATTAGCATTGAATCTAAATTCTAGTTTGTCATCCTTATTAGCTAGCACAACTAGCTTTAGATAAATAGTATCTACCACATCCCAGACATCTGCACCTAAAGCCATGATGTAGGTTCTCATTCTAACTTTCCAGGAGGCAAAGTTTGTTCCATTGAATAGAGGGGCCTTATTGGTTGAATTTCCTTCATGAATTGACATGTTTAAGCTCTAGGATTATTGGAAAATACTGAGAGGGGGGGGTGAATCAGTATTTGAGCTATCAATCAATTTTTTTAACTTTTCTTTTACTGAAAAATCTTAGTCTACTTTATAGAGATCAGTTGTTGTATATTCTTATGAAAACAGTAGTGCATCCAGAGATCTTATTATGG